>QYTT01095157.1:49679-74577 GCA_006980735.1 Dasypogon diadema
AACGAATTAAATAAAGCGGCAACTCTTTTTGAGAATATGCAAACTGAGTCACATTCTTCTCCTCCATGTGAACAAATCTCAAAATTTCTAGGGGAAATTGCATCGCCAAGGAAGGTTAATATGAAGCAAAGAGAACAAATTTCTTCCGTGCAAAAAGCACGAAGGATTGCACAGCAAGAAAATAAACACTTAAAAAAGAAGGTAAAAGTGCTCAGAGAAGCAAATAAAAAATTAAGGAAACGTAAAACTTCTAAAATTAGTTCAGCTATTGATTCATTGCCAGATATTAACAAAACTTCAAAAGTATTTACAACTCTAATTTTAAGCAGAATGCGAATTTATTCTCCTGAAGAAAAACATATTTGCCAGTCTATATATTTTAGATCATCTGCTTCGTATCATTTTTTGCGTGATTTTTTAGGTTTTCACTTGCCTCATACAACATACATACAAAATTGGTTAACAATTAAAAAACTTTCTCCCGGATTCGCGTTTCGAGATGTAGGTACCCTAGTTTTGAATACAAGGGAAAAAACATTTATACCTGTTTTGATGTACCGCATTTGTTAAAAACGTTTCGAAATTGGTTAATTCTTTGAGATATTACTAATCCAGTACAATACAGAGAAGGAAAATAATACAAAAGTGTGCCCAAAATTGTCCTACAACCATATATATCCCACAAATTTTGAAAAGATGTGCAAGTAATAAGTCATAGTGTTGCCGCTGGGATAGAAACTCTTTTACTTTTAAATAAATTTCCAGGTGATTTAATTGGAAAAACTAAAACAACAGCCATCTGTTTTAAAAAATGAATAAGCTAGATGACATATTAAATGGAAGACCTCCTTTGAAAAGGAATTTCGATAGTTTTGATTTTTTGAAGGAAATGAAAATATATATTTCTCAAATGAAATCCGTCAAATCTAGTTTTAAGGGACTCATAATGTCTACTAATTCAATTATTGACGTCTCTTTATAAATTTTTGCAAATTATGAGGACGTATTTTTAATTTATGTGTTTAAATTCAATCAAGATCCTGCGGAAAACTTTTTTCTTTAATAAGAGCTCTGTTTGATGTTAAATGTAGGATTTTATGAAATTAAAAACACTAGTTGTTCTTAATCAATTTATTTGTGCAACCCACAGCTGGGTGTACTGACTTGCACCAACTCCTAAGCAGAAGTGAAGTGCTCCCAAAATTACATAAAGAGAAAAACCCAAATTCACAAGGTACATGAGCAGTTATAAGTCTATACAAATTTACAAATGCAATATTCTGGGTTTAAATGTTCATTTGTTTAATACCAGATAAAACTGGTTTAGAAATTTAGAAAGATTTACTACATACAAAAGAAAGAGAATTGCAAATTTATGGCTTTAGCGTTGATCTGTTGATAAACCATAGCAGATGTCCACGTTCAACAGCATTGATGAATCCATGTATGCTGTAATGATGTTCGTAAACAGGCTCGGAATGCCAATAAAAATAGCCCGAATCTTTTTGAATTTAATCATTTGGTTGCAAAAATTGTGACACTTAAATTACTATTTACGTCACGGTATCAAAATTGTGAACAGGATAATGACGAATATTTTGACCTTGATTGGAATGTAGCTCTCCAAAACTCTAATTCTAATAACGAAAATAATCTACATAACGAAATTCAAAGAGCTGAAATGATTGATACTTATGAAAAACAGAATAATTTGAATTCTGTTCCTATCTCTGACTGTTCTGAGGAATTAAATAAATTTATTACAGATGCTGCAATACGCTACGTTGCAGGATACAGTTAATGTCTCTTGCATTAAATGCTGCAACGAGATGACAGCTATATTATCTTCATCTGAAATTGAATCTGAACTCTTAATTAGAAAAAGATTGTATGACACTTGCGCAGATAAAGTAGCTTTTATAAATCCTTAACATAAGGTCTGTATGGTTGAAAATCTGGCAACAAATGTCAAACGAAGAATTACCTTTGGTGGTAGGGATTTCAAACATACGCTTTTCTGACTGTTTCCAGCAGCATTTAGCATGCCTTACGACCTCATTCGGTTTATTGTCCCTGTTATCACTTTTCGCTCATTTAAATGCTTCTTGTTATTGTTATTTAATTATTCTAGATACAATTTAAATATAATTATTTCCCTACCTCTCAGAATGTAACCAAAACACATCACATAACCTCTTTTATATCAGCTGATAGCTGCCATTTTTCTGCCAGATTCCACTCATCCTAAAAAGCAAGATCAGAAAACTTGCAAATCTGGCAGGAGGGGAAACTGATAGCTTCTGCCAGAAAATTTCAAACATACGGATTTTGGACTGAAGCTGGCTGCTTTGAGCAGCCAGATTTTTCAAACATACAGACCTATAATTTTTTTGAAATTTTTAAGGCGCGCATAAAAATATTTCAAGGAATTATAAAGGAAAATCCATGTATGACCAATATAAAGTCGACCATTTTTTCAAAGTGTGTAGAGCAAACTGCAAACTTTTCAAATTCATGGTTCGACAAAAGTAATTCATGTTATGAACATAGACTGAAAGTGCCTGGCATAATGTTGTTGGTCCTTATAAGGAAAACTGTACATGGATGATGAATGCCTATAGAGCAAAGAAGAAAGAGAAAGATAATGAAGTTAAAGAACGAAAAAAGAAAAATATAAATGGACGTGAAAAAAAGTCGGGTAGTTATAAAAATAAAAAAATGAGAAATTTATTAAACAAATAATAAACATTTTCATCCAGTTTTTGAAATAAAAAATGAATCATTTAAATCGACCAAACAGCACAAAATTATTTTGAGGGATTCCCCTAATTCGTCATCATCAAACCCAACTTCACTCAATGTCAGAAAGTAAACAAATCCTCTTCTAAAACAATTCTATCCTGCTGTTCTGAAGAACAAAATAATTGCACAGACATACTTCCTACAGGTCACAGTATCTACCAAGAAATACAATACAAACGGAATAAGACCAAAAAAAATGCTATTCGTATAAAAGTTATAAAGGTTACGCATTATATTGTTATATGTGCTTTAGTTGGTTGGTTGTCTTCAATTCCCAACAAACTTGTTGAGCTTTTTGTTGGCTCTTGCAAGTTCACGGGAGCAGATTTGTTCTTCACCATTCTTTATCTGGATGTTATTTGTTTGTGCTATTATACACTCTGCGAATTGAACATCTCGTGGTTCACTGAAATTCCGGTGCGCTTCACCTCTACGCCGGTCCTTTGCTTTTTTTTAGCAAAATTCAGCCTCTTCACACTTCCTTTAATTAGACAAGTGTGAGATCCGAAGGAAATTCGAGGCGACAAGGTAATTAAGTGGCACCACTTCTGAATTCTTTTTTAGTTGAATAAGCGGCTCCGCCAGGAGTACCAAAGGACTTTGGTGGTTATTTTATGATTGTGCACACTTCGGGAACAAAGAATGGGAGAAGGGTCGCTATTATTACCCTGTCTTGACGCCTTACCTTTTATTATTAATTTTCTCTCGAAGGACAGGCATATACAAACATTTTTTATTGTACGTTGGATTGCTGATGTGCCGGAGGGTGACTATTTTCTTTTATTGTGCATTCTCCCTGTTATTAAGGCTTTGTCGTGGCAATGGAAAAATTTTATTTATTACAAAGATATAAGATTCGTGGCTTAAGAGGGAATTATTTTTATGTCTACTGGTCGTTTTCACATTAAGTGAAACTATGTAGGGCAGAATGCGAGACAGATGCGAAAAATTTGTTGTTATCATTTGGTGCCTCTCTTTTCAATGCAAAGGGAGATCGCTCTTTACATACGTCATGAATTTTCATGTACTGTTCTGAATGAGCATTGTTCGAATCGTACTGAGTTTTTTTACATCTGAATTTCTCAACAGGTACTCAATTTATTTTTGTTACCTTTGCCACAGCTAAAATATGCCCGATGCTAATATTACATGATAAATTAAAGTGTAATACACTAAATAAGTAACAACTCTTGGAGTACAAAAGATTGTAGGAAAGTTATGAGGGGCAGCTAAATAGCTTTCCGGGATTGCATGACGAACAAACAGGAAACAGGCAGATTTACATTACAAGTGTGGAATCCTTCCCTCGCTGTTTACATTGGCCGATTCGATTCGATTTGCGCTATCGTGACTGGCTTAATCTTCTTGGCATGACTTCCTTAGAAAGGCGCTGTCAGGTTGCCGATATAGTTTTTATCCACCAGCTCTAAATCTCCAATATTGACTCTTCGGAGCTCCACGGCAGGGTGTCGTTCAGGACTAATAGTCGTAACTTGAGGGAAGTCCCCCTTTTACATATTAAATTCTCCAGAACTAACTATGGTAAGCGCGAGCCTATGAATCGCATGTGTGCGGCGGTCAATTGCGTGGTGGAGCACTTTGATTTAAATGTATCCAAAAGTGTACTAAAAAATCGTCTTTTCCTAGTCCTCTGACCCATGGTATAATGATAACATTACTAACTACTTTCCTTTTTCCTTGCCCTATAGTACGGACTAACCTTACTAACTTTTATATGTCTTGCATGTTTGTCGGGGAGTCTAATCTTAACACATTTCTTTGAAATGTTTGAACGCTTAATGCGGAGATAGGTAAACAATTCTTGGCTTCACGCTGGGAAGTGCGCTTTCTGGGCTGAAAGGGAAACTCTATATATATATATATACATTCAATCTCGCAAGAGGTAATTGGAGAAAATTGTTTGCATGCCCTAAAGGGAAGTTTTCTGATCGTTCGTAAAGTTTTTTTGTAGTGGAAATGTTCATACAATTGTATGTACGATATGTGAATTTCGCCGCAATTTTGCGTTTTCCAGTTCGTGTGCAAAACTCTACCACCGCGCAATATTCGTCAAGAGCCATTTCATTTCCATTCACGCAAGGTTTATAAAGCAGTGGCGAGCCTCACATATTGAAGCCATCGGCCTCGATAAGCCTCTGAATAAATAACTTTTTTGCAGGTACCGCCGCAGATAGCGATGGATTTAGTTTTAGATGCACTGAAGTCTTTGAAATGAGTTGCTCCATAAAATCAAATCTTGCTGTCATTGATTTTCTAACAGCTGACTTTTTGAAACTAATAACCCCGTCTTGATTTTTTCCTTGTACTAGCAGCTGCAATATTCAAAAATCGCGATCTGAGCCTTGTGATTTTCGGCCTACAAGGATGTTGTGTTTTTTGGGAAGGTTTCAGAGAAGATAAGCAAGTTGTGTAATACATTAAACACAATATGCATCTATGCACGTGGCAATCAGGTTTTTGTCCCAAACACAGTTTTTTCAAATTACCACAGACATTCAAAAGGCATTAGATAGGTACCATCTAGCAATGCTGATCTTGCTTGACTTAAGAAAGACGTTCGATTCTGTGAAACATTCCAAACTGATCGGCAAGCTCATTAGGGACTTCAGTTTTTCATCATCTTCGACTGTTAACTGAGCGAACCTGAGTCGTTAGAATTAAGAATGGGCACTCATCCCCGGTATATCTCTACTTAGATTTGATTCGTGGTGGTTATATTTAGTTTGCACCTAAATGACTTACCAAAAGTAGTTGAAAGAGTTGTAAGAGCTGCGCATGAAATTGGCTGGAAGAATTTTATTACCGCATTTTCATGCGACACTGTTTTACCTCCTCAGCCTCTTCCCCTTCCTTCGGCCAGCGGTCCCCTCGTCTAGACAATTACCCTCTGTTCTTTTAGTCAAACTTTCAATATTTGTTTTTGATCACTGTCTTCTTACTTGGATTGTCATCAACGTTTATAATACCAATGCCGGCGTGCCACAAAGCTTTCTATTTTCCTCTACTTTTGTCCTACTCTTCACTAAATCCAATTCACGGTTTCGCAGATATCAGTATCCTTAAATTCGCGTAATCGTCTGAAATGCTACTGTTAATATAATCGAGTGCGCATGACTGCTCAAAGTTCTCTGATTTCTTCCAACGAAACCCTAAAATACCCCCTCCAATTTTTGTGAATAGGGTAAGCATTTCTAACTCCCAGAGGTCCAGGATATTTTTTCAGGTATTACTTAACCTTACGATGGATACAGCAATGCTTAGGCGGAGAGAAATTTAGGGTAAGAAGGGGTTGGAAATTATAGCCTGCCAAATTTTTCAAATTAATTGACAATTTTTCGGCATAAATTTCAACGTCCCAGTGGCTTTAGAAGTACAACTGTCGTCAGTAGAATTGCTTCAACAACTGATATTCAATTAATCACCATGTCGTTCGCAGGAATCGAAGCCGCGCCCACAGAGGAGCAAACCTGTAGAACTGCGTCTTAACTTACTCGAGTACCAGCATAGGTATCCAACAATCTCAGTTGAACGAATGACATCTTGGCTATTGCAAATTGCCTGGGATTCCTGCAGCAATGCATGAAATACTCTGTTCCACCAGACTCGGCGCTCATATCTCATCATGAGATCCAGATTTGAATACTATTTACATATTTGAGCAGGGGCTGGACGTACTACTTATCCGTGTTGGACAAAGTCCAAAGGGATGCAATTAAGGTCATTGGCGACGAAATGATTATCTCTAAAATCGATTCTCTGGAATAGCGGCGTAATGTTGCTTTTTAACGCTCTTTTATCATTATTTTAGTGGACATACATAGTTCCAATGAAATCTCAAGTCTGATTCCTTGTCAACCAATTCCTACGCGTAGTGCCCGCACATCGAGTTGTTTTTACCGTTTTTTCGAGGTAAGACCTGACAGAACAGTAAAATAACATAAATCCTTGAACATAACTGTATAAATGTGAAACAGTCTAGCATCCTCTCTTTTTGTGTCGCCTCAACTATTTTAGAATGTGTGTCGACACTTTCTCTTCCCAATCGCTGTGGACATCCTCTGACCCTTGATAGCAAGGCACTAATGATTGAAGCACTCTTGAGTGTCAAGAAATGCTTTTGGAAAAAGGACTTCAAATGTAGAAATATACTTGTGAAAAACAACACAGTGGACGTCTAACGACACTTTGCTCAATTCGAGAACGTATAGTTTACTAAAGGAAAACGTCCACATTTGTTTACCCTTAAAATTAAATGAATCAAAAAGCTCGACTACTAATCACAGCTGTACATCTATATTCCGGTCCAGTGTTTATACGCTATACGATACATAGGGTATATTAGTTCCAATCCGACGTTTGTAGTAACGCATAGAACCAATAATGCTAGAGCAGAATGAATTATATACATATGCTCAGAATGTGAAAACAAACCGATTTAAGCATGTCCGTTTGTCCGTCCGTCCGTCGGTCCATTTGTACACGCGATAACTCGAGAACGAATTGAGCTAGAAGGCTGAAATTTGGTATATATTAGCAACGAACATTAATAACAAGAAGACCGACTCTGCCAAAAATTCCAAATGAAAGAGACTAAGGCCCAAGAATAAGATGACTGTATACATGAAAGCAAAAAACAAACAACAAAACAATTCCAAGAGAGATACTATAATTACTTTAATATAAATCTTACATACATCTGAAAGAGAGGGGTGATCACTTTTTCTTAAAGGGGAAGTGAATTTGTTTTTTTACTTTCAGAAGAGGCATGCTTTCCACAGACCGGCTAAGGTGTGTAGGTTTTAACCCGCTTAGATATAGTAAAAGCCTGTAAAATTTTCCACAGAGCGGCAAGTTTGTGTATGTGCACCACGTGGTTGCCTATAATGTAAAGAAATATTTGCTCAAAACCAAAACCTTCGAAACTACAAGCCATGCACAAGAAGAAGAGCAAGAACATTGAACCCTTTTTTATGAATGCTTCAAGATAGGCAAAATTGGGCTTATATACTCCGTCAGCCCATGTACTGCTCTATCTTAAAGCGTTCATAAAAAACAGTTCATATGTTAGTGCTCAAGGCCAGTTCATGGCTTGTAGTTTCGAAGGTTTTGTCCAAGTCGGTATTCTTGTTATTTATGTTTTTTGATATTAGTTTCGGAAAATTTGCTGATCTAAGTTCGACAATGGGCCGAATCCCCCCACTCCTTCAATAGGCCGATATATTGAATTTTTGGATTATTGGGCATAATTCGAAAGGGAAGCAACCTAGCACTTTGAAATTTTGTATAAATGTGTTTTATGGGACTCCAAGTCGGAAAAACGAAAATAGGCCACATCCCCCACTCCTTGGTTCAGCCGGCATATTGAAGTTTTGGATTATTTGACATAATTCGAAAAGGAAGCAACCTATCACTCTAAAATTTTGTACAGAAGAGTTTTATGAAATGAGCTGTATTTATATCATCAATCAGCCTTAGTCTGATTACTTGATACCCCATAGTTTCATAGTTCCTGTCATCGCTATACTTTTTTCAATACCTTGTTTCAATGTTTTGCGTTAATCCAAAGAAGTGTACCAATATCATACTATTTTTCAAGTTAAATTTAGATTTGGATATCTGTAGTCTATATGCCCGTTTCAAATAATTGAACTTAAAACAGCCAGGAAGAAATGTTAGCATGGGTAAAGCTGATCTCATGGATAAATCATTCGTCATGTTACACTTACGCGCTTTTTGTTTTCTCACAACTTGGCACAGAATAGCTAGCGTGTCTCCTGAGCTGAAGCAATACCTTAAACAATTTCGTAGAATCATTCTTTTATAAGATACTGTTGCGACTGGTGGGTGTTTTCAGATTGTGTTCATGATTTGTATTGATGTTTTTTTGATTTTCTTGACTTTCTGTTAGATGTTTTATTCAATTGGAAAACTGATTTTACTGTATTGGCTCGGCATTGACTTGGCTTACGATTATTCTGTTCAATTAATTGTATTGGTAAAATCAATAACATAAAAAAGTTTTAAAGGAAGGACTTAGCAATTGAAGAACTTAATAGAGCGGCCGAAATACCGGAAAACTGATTTACAATCCCCTCTGTACCGAATGCCTTAACAGTTTTGAGAAAATGTAACACTACATGGAAACTATACAAAATTTGAAAAACAAGGTGGTTATGATAAATTTAAGGATGAGATGCATGGATCTGTTGATTATGGTGATGAAAAATGTAATATTTATGCGAAATCTGTTTGTGTATTTATCCTATGAAGCATATTGCACGTAACTGCAATAAAAATAATCCGAATCTTTTTGAATTTTCTGAGTTGTTTCACAAGCAATTAAACTATATAAAAATTTTCCAATTGTTAAGATGATCACCGTGAACCGTTTCAAATCGATTGGAATGCTGCCCTAGATTACAATTCGGGAAACGTATTACCAACAGAAACGGAAAAAGAAATACCACCGCATTCTGCTGATTCCGAAGTTGACACAAAAACTGATGAAGAAAATAATATTTAAATTTATTACAAATCTTTCAGTGGCCTACTTTGCAGGATATTGCGCTCTTAAAGCCGAAGGACCATTCAGATGTATCGCCTTAACGGCTTTGCAGTCAAGACATGTTCCATTCACGACGACAGACGCGTCATTTGTCAGAGGTCAAACATTATTTTATTCGAACATAATTTTATTTAAATGCAAATTAAAGAAGTGAAAAACTCGAAATACAGAGAAGAGTGCGCACCTGAAAAAGAACGCCAAAATTTGCGGCAAAAATGTAAGAACAAATTTTTTAAACATTTGTCAACGCTGTCACCGCGTGAAAAAGTAGAAAGTTGGTCTACTTTGCGCGTTGTGTGTGTCGCGTTAAATTCTTTAAGTCATGAGTGGGCCTTGCTCTATTTGAATCCTCAAATGTCAACGCATCTGCCGCGTCTGCCGTCGTGAATGGACCTTCGGTTTTAATAGTTTTAAAGAAATATGCCACAGAAATATGTGAACGAACGATTAAAAAAGGATCCCGTGACAATGATGTGGAGATTATCTTAATTAAATTAAAACATTTCGGTGAATGTCCAAAGCAAGGCGGCTTAATAATATCTAGTGAGCTCTTTTACAAAATTTATGAACTACATATTAATACATTTTAGGCAATATTTTTTAATTAAAAATTTTTGCAATATCATTCCTGCTAAATGTATTGACCGCACAAAACTGAAAAAGTTGCAAATGGAATAAAAACAAATAAATGAGGACTGTCATGAGTAGTTAGACAATTGTGCCATAATTTATGTAAGTGGTTAAAGGTTTAAGGATTTTGGTCTAGATCAGTCAAAAGAATTAAAAATGAATAGAGTGAACGGGTGCAATCAAGGGAAGAAGGTGGTAGTTTAAAATGAAAGGTGCTTGTCTATTTGTCTAGACCTAGGCTGCCCGGCCTCGGGTGGAGAGCTCCTGATACCTACGAACAACCTATGCATTAAGTTCCATAAAGATTGATTTGCCATGCACGAGAAACATCGAATTTTCTTTGTCAGAAGAAGGTGGGGAGGGCGAATAAATAATATAATAATATTATAAATTTGTCACAGTCATCAAAGAAACAAACGTGTAATAAAATAAGATATAAAAGAATAAAATAGATAATTGGCAATGCATACTTACGATGATTTTGTCACATGTAGAATATGAACTATTCTATGAATGGGTGTTACGTAATATTTAACCCAAACATAGATTTTCTGAGATGTTAATCGCGCTTTAATAATAACTAGCTTGGCGAAACATTCACGATCATAGCTTTAATTTCTAGCTTACGCGAGGGCTTGTAATTCCTCCTGTCAGTTTTTACTGCACCGATTTGAATGATTCCAACACTAATCGAAAACTTATCAACTGAATATGGAACATCACATCAGTAATAAAACTTTTAAAAAAGTCCAAACGAATAAAGTAGACGAGAAAAGGAATTGTGGCGTTTCGGTTTGCTCCACGACAGAATTCTGTTTCTCGCCTACTTTAGTTTTATTAAAGTGTAAATGGTACCGAAAATGAAGTAACGATAATCGCAAATTATACTGACGTTATCCTTTCCTTAATTCACACTAGTTAAGGTTTATTAAAAATGCTCGTTTTATTTTTATACTACATTCTTTTATAACGTTAATAATTTTGTTCTTAATTTAAAAAATGGGTTTAGCAACTATCTGTATATTAAAACATGAAATATATTATCAGCCTTAGGCTAATTACTTGATACCCTTGATATAGCAAGCTTTTAAAGTGTTAGGTTGCTTCCCCATCGAATTGTCCAATAATCCAAAAATCCAATATGGGGGCCCGACGAAGCAGCGGGGAAATATGAAGGTTTACTAGTTTGAAATAGTTACTTCCATTAGCTATTGTTTAAAACTCTTTTTGTTCAAATTGGCCAGATTTCTAGGAAAATATTATTCACTGTCATAACCCATTTGGAAACTTCACTAATTGTTATTCATTATAAAACCTAGATTTGAATTCATCATAACTTTTACTTGTACTGAATGCTTATTATTTTTATACTTTATAACAATTCGAAAGTAATTAAACATCCTGTAAGATAAATTCTTTTTGTGGTGCAATGTTCCGGTGCAAAGTAATTGACTGATGGGTGGGCTATGTTACGTCTTGTCATGAAATGGCTTGATATTGCTTGGTGTTGGCTTATTAGTCACTTATAAACCATTTAGCCAAAAAATTGTATCCTGAAGAGAAGAAAAGAATTTAAATTGCCTTGCCGAAATTTTGTGTGCTTTTCTTTGAGGTTTGCGGTGAGCGTAGCTGGATGCAGGTTTTCTGCTAACCAAAAACTTCTACAGTCACTCCTGTTTATTGTGCCAGAACTCGGGTTCATCGGTTGTAGAGGTTTCTTTATGGAAGGCTTTAGGGTATTCCAATGACAAGATGAGCTTTTTCACTTTCTTTATAATAAACACCGAAACTCTGTACCATTAGGTAATACAATTTGTATATGCCTACGCAAAGCAGCTGCTGCGAGTATACGGCGAAATTGTAAAATAGAATTATGCAAAAATTTTCCGAAAATTTCCATAAAAGGATAACCGCAGAGTCGCGGAAATAAAGAAACTTGAAATCTTCCATTTATTATGACTTTTATTACAAAAATTTTCTATAGCTCTTCATGAGAAACACTATACTTAACTGATGTATTGCAAATGAGTTGGTGTAATGTTGTATACATCGCTATATTTATACATAAGGCTAGCTAGAAATTGTACGGTTTTGCTCAGTATTTTTCTGATGATCATCTAACAAGCCGAAATATAGATGCATAAAACAAAACTTTTGTAAATTTTTCGAACTCAGTAGAAGTTTAGAAATGATTACAATTGTTATCATTCAACATAAATTTTTGAAAAAAAAAACAAAGTTAATTTTTCAGACTATTATTACATTGTAACCAATGTTAAGTTTCAATCATGATACGGTGTCAAATATCTTATTTTGCGCCTATCGATATGGTTTTCAGAAAAGTCACAATGTTGAAATGTTATTCTGATATTCTCGAGATATTAATAAAGTCAAAATTAGTGGTTTTATAAAAAAAGAAATTCAGTGCACAATAAATTGGATTTACATTTTATAAATACATCTATGTGCATTATTTAAAAAAAACATACATAAGAGGTGAAAATTAATAGTAAGATCGCGTAAAATAATCTATTTAACGTTTCCAAGAAAATAAATGACAGCTAATAGTAACATAATTAATTATTAATATACCGAATGAGAGAGAAATATGATATAATGTAAAATATAACAAATACTCAATGTAATGAGATTTTTCGAAAACTATCTGAATTTCTTCAAATATGTAAACACAAAGTAATGCAAAAATGTACTAGAAAATTAGTTCACAGTAATAGGATATACATACATTTATTTTATGATATTTTGATATAATATTGGTCAAACTTCCAAACAAACATTTTGTAAAGAATGTTAAAGTAAAATCGAGATTTTTTGGGGGGCATGGCTTTAAACCCTTAAATTCGAAAAATTAAAAAATCGAAATCATAGAATAAATACATAAATAATTTCTTACCATGAATTTCGTATAATATTCAAATTGATTTGAGACAAAATCATAATATCCTGGAATTTCATGGAAGAAATCAAATTAGCTTAAAATTAGTTGAAGTACTTACACTAGGTTTCTTCCAGCAAACAGTTGAAATCACCTATATTTTGCATTACATTAGGTTTTTAATGCAATAAAAAACTAAAAATCTTCGAAACCTTATAGACGCCCTTTACTTCGATATACGTGGCTGCCTCTGTTGGTTAGACTACTTCCCATAGAATTTCAAATGCATGTTTTTTTAATAATATGGAGTAGTTAACTTCTTGAATCGACTTTACAATTTATAATTGCAGACTTATGGTAATGTATAAGAAACATAACGTAAAATCAACTTCCGGAATAAGGCCCAATATTATTATTTTATAATTCCTAAAATTGCAGATATGATAGTCAATATTCTAAAAGGACACAATCAATACCGAAAGTTATCTGCACCATAAAATGCAAAATCTTTTCATCTCATTTGTTTTAAAAATTTTGGTTTGAAGGGCTATATCTAAAAATATGGAAACAAAAAGATTTTTTAACGAAATTGATAGAAAACATCCTTAAATGAAATTATTGACCACTAATTCTAAGAAAAAGTATAAAAGAGTATGTTGGAACTAGAAAATAAAATAAAAATGCCATATAGAAATGGATGTCTAAGAAAAATAACAATGCATTAATGCAACCCTAAACATTTATTACTGAGTTAATAATTTTTAAGTTCGACTTTGATTAAAATGAAAAAAATTTCCTCAAACTGAATTTTACGTTGTATCGTTAGATCAAAGAAGGTAAGCTGCTACGTTGAAATTGATTAATGCAAGTAACGTCCCTTATTGGATTTTCGGTCCTGAAAAAGAAGTTTTCAAACCTACCATTGTTAAAAATAAGATTTGTAAAAAATGAATATGTAATATACAATACAATCCTAGATTTAGATTCCTATATATGGAATAAAAAATAATATTTAGGTAAAACTAGAATAATGTCTCTTTAGACCATTTTCTAGATGTCCCAGGTAGACTGGGATCTCTTGGTGGGTCATCATCCTGTGAAGGTAATGCTATCACAGGTAATTCTAGAATCACAGAAGAACTAATTGTATTTCTCGGTATATTTTCAATAATAACATTAACTTCAACGCACGCGTCATTGCTATTATCACTACTATTTTTACTTGTATCTGTTATCTCTTTTTCTTTTAACTTATAAATTTTATCGTTTTTACTACTTCGGTCGCTAGTACTACTACAGTTATCATTATTGTTATCATAACTAAAGCTGGTTGTTGCTTTCTGGAATTCAGTATTTTGGGTTAAAGGAGTAGATGTAGTAAAGGTGGCTTCTTCAGTTGGCAAACTAATAGTGTCACGATGAGAAAGTGATGGTGGAGAGGAAACAAATTCTGGGTGACTGCTAACTCGATTCAGTTCTGAACATTGTAAAGACTGCAGAGCTTCATCTGCCATTGCTTGTTCCTGCGACTGTTGTGATATCAATCTGGCTTTATCATTTGCGGGAACAGAAATCATTCGATGACGTTCAATTATAGGCCGATGACAGCGCATATTAAATATGGATAGCTCTTGTGATTTGAGGGTTTTGAGGGTACTGGGTTCATTCGCCGTTGGAATGGCTTCGGCTAATTGTACAGTTCTTGGTGCCAGTGGTTTTATTTCCTTTTTTTCTGGTTTATCCCCACTTATACTAAGTTCATCAGTATCTGTACTGAACTGCTCCATGTCATCGTCAGTATCTGCATAGCTTTCATCAAATACAGAGTCTGAACCTAAACTTTTTAAATCTGAGTCTTGGTAATCAATAGACGATATCTTGAAGGAACTAATTGATGCTAAAGGCGCTCGTCGAATACCTTCATTTTGATACTGTACACTATATCTGTAACTACTATTACAAACGTTGCTATAACTGTTATTATTAATACTAGACGCATCAGATATCTTTCGCTTAACAACTAATTTTAATTCGTTACTATCGGCATACGTTTTTGAACAGTTCTGATGGTTCTTATTTTCTCTGCAATGCAAGTCTCTACTTTCTACACTTACACTACCAGAAAAGACATTTCTTATATGACCATCTGGACTATAATAACCATTTTCACCAACAGTGGGTGCTGTATCTATAGCAGCGTTTTTCGTTGCAGCAGTTTTTACTGGGTCGTATAAACTTCGTTCGCTAGGACATGGTGAAGTTTTTGGCGTTGCGGATATAACTTGAATATCTGGATAATAATAGTCCCAGGTATCAGTGCTAGAATGACGTTTCTTAGAGGTTTCTTCAAATGTTGATGGCATCGATGTTAAGCCGAGTGTTAATGCTGAGCATCTTCGTTCCAAATATGAACTTTCTGTGCTACAACATGTCATGGCACTACTTCGGCGAGATTCTTGGCCCTGCAAAAATATATTATAAAATATATTATTATTAGTGATTAACAAGGGACTTTCAGCACAAATATTTAAAGATGGTTTTTCTCCTAATAAGGAAGCATAGATAATGCAACAATAGTTAAGGTATATCCATTATTAATTAACTAGTTCAAGTAATTGATTTTTCATTGAATACTTCGAGTACATACTGAGAAAAACTACTTTTATGGTACATTTTAGAATCAAGATTGATGCATATGGACAACATAGTTAATTACAAAATTTACAATGTAGTACTGATCACTGTATTTAAAAAAATTTTAATATTATATTTTATTTATTTCACAAACACTTTTGTTTGAATTCCTATATTCAGAATTTTCCCGCATAATAATAACTCAGGAAAAGTGACAGCATTTCTTCGGATTTTAATTTTTTGTTACCGAATGGCATATACGTATACAGGGATTCTCTCTTGACATATATGTCCTAAAGTAGTTATAGATTTAAAACCACCATGTGGATTCAAATAATTTTAACAAGAAATGAAGGGTACTGAATCAGACTTTAAAAATGTGCATACCTTAAGCGGCAAGATCCACCTCTTTTAACTCTTATTTACGAAATGCTAAGGAAGTTCTCCATCTTTTACCAAAAAACTCTATAAAACTGCTTTTCCTTAAAAATTTTTGTATAGCGGGATTTTGTATAACAGCCTGGAGGGTTATTCTCTATTACAATATTTTGAGTTTTCGATTCGAAACTGCATTCTTAAAGCTTAATTTCTCGCAATATTACGTTTCTATTTTGTTGCATTCAAGCCCTTAGCTATCTAATTGGTACTAATTTCAGAACAACTAGTAACTTTACAAATATCTTATCTACTCATTAGCGGTTTTAGACTGAATACATACAGTGCCTCACCAAAGTATTGGGACTGATCCTTTATTGAAGTTTCCGTAAAAAAACTATATCTTGTAAAAATATACCAAAACAATTTCATCTGTATTTCATTTATTTACTTATTTAAATATACTTCAACTAAAAATTAATACTCTAATACATCAAAACCTTTTCCGATTGTAAGTTACACATTTAGTGCGATTAGCCACTTGGACAGTTGTATGCTTAAAATGGGTCGTAAAGAGAGTGAACTGACAGAGGGAGAAAAAAAAATTGTTGTAAATTTATATAAACAAGGAAAAACGTTAGTTGAAATTGGAAGTGTAATAAATAGAAAGAAGCAGACAGCTTTTAATGTTATCAACAAATACAAAAATTTAATACTGTTAAAAATTTCAAAGGCTCGGGAAGACCGTGTAAATTAAGCGCAAGAGAAAAGCGAAAAATTTTAAGAAAAGTGCAAAAAAAAAATCCAAAAAGTAGTACACCAGAAATTGCAGTAGAACTGAAAAATGAAGATGGAAAAGTTTACAGTGCGGAATGCATCAGAAGAGTACTGAGAAGTTGCGGGTTTCGTGGTCGCGTTATAAGGAAAAAACCTTTGATAAACGAAAAAATAAAAAAACAGCGCCTGAATCATCCTGATACTTTCTGGGAGAAAGTAATATTCAGTGATGAAAGCAAATTTAACCTTTTCGGTTCAGATGGCCGGAATTATGTATAGCGTAAGGCAAATAAAGAAAATGACCCGAAAAACGTACGGCCTACAATGAAACGTGGTGGTGGTTCGGTGATGGTATGGCATGTAAGGGAGATCATTTCATAGATGGCAAAATAGATCATCGGAAATATATTGAAATATTAAAAAGAAATTTAAATGCAAGCGCAGATATGTTGGACATCAAAGAAAAATACGTGTTCCAGCAAGACCGAGATCCTAAGCATACCGCCCTCAATACAAGATTATGGCTACTCTACAACACCCCAGGAAGATGTGAAACTGCCCCACAATCCCCCGATTTAAACCCATAGACATCTTTGGGCCATCTTAGGTGTAAAAGTAGCATCCCTAGCTTAGGAATGGAGCAAAATAACAGCAACACAATCGATAAAATCGATGCCAAATCGCCTTAAAGAAGTAATTAACCAGAGAAGATTTGCAACTAAGTACTAAGGTAAAATAAATAAATTGTTGGGATCAAATTAATTATCACAACTGTATTCTCTACGTATATGGTCCCAATACTTACGTGACACGAAATCAGCACTCCAAGTGATGATTTAAGTTTAATGATTTTGATTTTGAATAAATGTATTAGAGTATTAATTTTTAGTTGAAGTATATTTTTATAAGATATAGTCTTTTTACAGAAATTTCAAATAAAGGGCCAGTCCCAATACTTTCGTGAGCCACTGTAAGTATTCAGTCTCTAGAGCAAACTAGAAAAACTTTGCGAAAATGGAGTATCGAAATCATGAGATACAAAATGTGCATGAGCTTCTAAAAATATGAGACACGGTTTACATAATGAACTTGATCACAGCTTTTCAGGAAATAGTTATTTAAATGACGGGAATCCTATTCGAATGATTAGGCTTGTATTCAAAACCCGAGCTCCATTTTTAACCTAAATTCTAGTTTTTAGTCAGGTACAACATTATGCTCCTTATGTAATTTGGAAAAGGAAGACAAAGTTCAACGCATTATCGCACGCTTCCCGATTTTTGCAGAATTTCGAAGGAAACATTTCAGAGAGTCTTGAACAGGTGGGAAATGATTGAAATCCTAAATGGTAAAGATTGGAAAACTCTATTTGGTTACGTTGATGTAGCGCTTAGGTTCAGAGAAATGTTGATCGAAGAATATAATGATTAAGAAATGATAAGCTTGGATAGACATAGGCTGGAAATAGTAAAACCAGGATTATGTAGGAAATTAAAGAAAATTGAAAATAGAATGGAATGGAATTTAAAGAAAATTATATATATATAGAAAATGAAAATATGTATTAGGTAGGAGCTCTAAACAGACGACCTAAGGCATTGTTTATAGATTTTATTTTAGAATAGATATATGTATATCAATGTGTTAGTGAAGAGTGGTAAAAAAATATAACATTATTATTATTATTCTCCCCGCTTTGAAGCACTGTAAGAACCGCGGGAAAGGTGGGTCCCCGCTGAACTGGCAAAGCTGGAGTGATGCCGGGAGTAACTTGTAGGCGTGCGCAAGCCTACAGGGTAGTCCCCCCGGACTCTATTCCTCCATTCTAAATTAATCGTTTGATCAGGATAATGTTACCTTTAAGCATTTTTAAATTTCAATTTTGCTTTGTTGGAGCTCCCACTTACTCGGGCCAATATAACTTTTGGCAATAAATGTTTTTCATTAAAAATTTTTGCGGAAATTTGACGTTTTTGGGATTTTTTCCTTTTGAGTTTTTCTTGGAAGTATTTAGGAATACATTACTAAACTGTTAGGATTTGCTATCTTAGACTCATTGTTTATGTTGATTTTAGTTGTTTCTTTGAGAGTTTTTTATACACACTTTTCAGGTATCCTTTCATCTCACCATTTGTATCCCTTCTAGTTTTTGTCTTTCTATATGTATTATTTTTTCTGTACCTTTTTCTAATCTTTTTGTGTTTTTATATATATTGTTTTACGCCTATATTGTATCTTTTTATATATCTTTTGAAATCTAAATAAATTATTATTAACCCATTAGTTAAAGTGTCCTTTATGATGTATAGTCGCAAAATTTGAGAAGTCTACTTCTCTTGCATATAAACTGCATAAAATTTTACTATGGAGAGCATGAACCCATGAACCGCATGTGTTTAGTTGTTAACGGTATTAGGAATATTTTAACTTGAAGGTCTCTGAGGATATACTAAAGTCTCGTCTATAATTTTTTAATTGTATTCTTAAACATTAACAAACTAATTTTCTACTTTCCTTAATTTGAGTCTAATCTGACCAACGGATTCATGTTTTGCATGCTGGTGTGAGGCCTAATTTCAACAAAATTTTGTCTGAGATATGTAGGACTAGAGAAAAAACTAATTATTTAAAAAGACAACCGGTTTTCCGCCTTTGTACTGACCACGCCACTCGCTGTTTAACGTTGTTGGTCGTCACTTATTACCTTAGCGTTTCACTTTAACCATTTAACTGCGTTCAACGTGCATACAAGTCAATCCAAATCTTCATTTTAGGGCGTTTGCCGTGTATACACGTTGTATAAAAAAACCGGTCAAGTGAGAGCCGGACTCGGAAACAAAGGGTTCCGTACCAGCGTACAAGAATTAACACTTTGTACTTTTTACTTAACAATATGTAAAGATTTGCAAAGTAATTGTCTAATTTCATTACATCCGTCAATACAGATATTTATTTAGGTTATTTGACAGTCATACAGAAATCTATTACTTCTTAATTATTATTTTTGAACAAATAAATTTCCCCTGGTCATTCAAATCTTACTCAATTTGAAATTGTATCCACAACGGTTTATGGTAACTGAATAGTGCACTGTATGTGTCAGCATTTATTTCAATGTTACTAAATATATTGTCTATTTGAGTGTAACCCGTTGTGGTTGCAACATGAGTTTTGACTTTAAACCAATATGGTCAAAATATTGTTTAACAGGTATATTATCATTACATGTCAGTAAATCTATATTAACATCTCCGCACACTATAGTCGGAGCCAATGGCAGTGTTCTATTGCCATCAAATATAACATTATTTATAGTATAGTATCTAAAAATCGTTCCAGTTACATCGAGGGGATCTATAAATGCCAATAATCCGAACTCCTTTTAAATCAAAAGACGATTTAAAATGTAATGGAATACATTAACACAATTGTCCTCCACATAATTGGTCTTCTTAATAGCTATCGGAAATCAAAATTAATGTTCCCGAAATCCATATTTTCAGATTTCAATTTCAACCACCACAAAAGTAAGTCTGAAAAAAATTGCCGTACAAATGTTGTGGCCGCTTGACACTTCGGACCATAGAGATAACGAGAATAAGGAGATGCTACATTCGGAAAAATTGTAAGCCATTCCTCTACATTTGCAATTGCCTTTTTCATAACATTGGTTCCAGAGGTGCAGTTGGCTTTTCAAGACTGGGAAGTTCTCCTTGATTAAAATGCTCTTTGATTAAAATGCCGCTCAGCTACCATTGAACGCGAAAGGCGACATACAAAATAACATGAGAAAGAGAGTAAATGAAGAATTTACTACATTTATAAGTCGATGTCTTTGTTTTTAGCAAATTTATTAATACTACTAACAAAATTGTCGCGAAAACTATTAAATTTACTAGAAAGACTATTTTTCTTTTAGATGTCTCTGATTGTTTCTGCAACAATGAACTGCACACTTTATTTTTCAATTTATTAAGAGTTAATAAAGTTTTTTCTAATAACAGTTACACCTCTATCACTATACTAATCTCACTGTTTTAAAAGCACTGCAAGTTAGTTAATAACAAACTCTATTGAAATATTTACTTTTTCAGTCTCAAGTTCACCAAACGAATGAAATTTGCAAATAAATATGACACTTGTCAAAATGAAAGGCGTAAATCCTCTCTTCCGTGGTAAATTCTCAGAGAAAGAAAATGCTTAAATTCATATATGGGTTTTACACGGATGTAGCGTCTCCTTTCTTTATCTCTATGCTTCCGACTTGTTACCTTTGACGGCCAGGGCTACATTCAAATACCAGCAGAAAGGTGAAACCCGGACTGACGGCTGTACACGGAAACAGAACGAGCTATGAGTGTTACAGTGTCCAGATTTTCATAGTCGGAAGAGCAATTATAAATCGGTCCCATCGTGTTTTCGAGATATTTAAATTCATCACATGATGTTTGCTCATACAATTTGAAACCTTAGAGCCTAATTTATGCTCTCCTTATTCCCATTCCGTTCCTGCTGAGCTGCTGTTAATATGGAGGGCACTAAAAAATCACGCATCTTGTATGGGAGGCCCCTTTAATTTTTAATTTTATGTTATTTTTATTATTTTTTGTTATAGCGGCAATAGAAATAGACACTCTGCGAAAATTTCAATTGTCTACCTATTACGGTTCATGAGATACAGCCGCTGATAGACAGACGGACAGCGGAGACTTAATAATAGGGTTCCGTTGGCACCCTTTGGGGTGGTGGGTGGTGGGTTTTACTATTCGATATCAAAATTTCAGTAAGATGTAATGCAGATGTCATTTAATGGTATGTTTCCTTTATATTACAAGTAAACCTCATATGAAAAAAAAAATAGGTTAAATTTTTCGGTATTGAGGAGAATGTATTGCCTTTTACAAAGTGAGTTGATTTTCCCTAATGTGTCGGATATTTCCCGTTTTGTTTTGTGTATTTTATTGTGTATATCGGGTATACCCCGATAAGAATTGAAATAATATAAATGAGGTGAATGCAGAAACCTATTTAGCATTTTTAAAGAACGATTTCGAAGATATGTTGGGGAAAAAACATTCATTTGTCAAAGAGGAGAAATATGTGGTTTATGCATGATGATGCTCCAGCATATTTCGGCAGTATTGGTCACCAATTAACTTTTATTTATGGGGACATTTGAAAGGTATAGTGTACAGCAGAGCCATCCAATCCCGAGAATAATTATGAACGCGAATTCAAGCAGGTTGCGATGAAATTCGTTCAAACATGTCAATACTTTCAAGAACTCGCGTAAATTTAATTCGTAGAAGAGATGTTTGTTTGCTGTGAAAGGAAGACACGTTGAATGTTTGTTATAATAATATTAAATCTTAAAGTAAATATCTTCATTTGTGCTTTTCTACTTCCAAATGGTCATCGCAATTGTTATGGGATTTTAAATTACCTAAGCATTGTATGTACTACCTGTATTTAAAGGTATTTTATGATCCTATTATGGTAATTTTATTTAATGATATTTTGAGAGCTAGACTAGGTGGCTTAATCCGATTTTAATTATTTGAAGGGGAGCACTTAGCATTACTTAAAGATGCTATAAAAACATCTCGTTGTAAAAAATGTTTAAGGGCAAGAAGTTTTATGGATATCTTTTTGGTAAAAAAATGAGAATTTCGCTAGTATTTCGTAAATAAAACCCAAGAAAGACGAAAGTTTCCATTTAAGATATGCACATTTTTAGAGTCTGATTCCGTACCTCCCATTTATTGCTAAAGCTATTTGAATTACCAGGGTGGTTCCAAATTTATAGCTAATTCAGTACTTGCATATCAAGGCAGAATCAAATTTGCTCTTCGCCTGCTTAACTCAATAACTAGAGTCAACTCATGAAAGTGCCCATGCAAGGTCAACACAATGGCATATAGCAGTGCACTCATTTTTGAAACACCCTGTATATGCGACATATGTATATGTCCCGGCGAGGGCAAAAGAACTGTTCAGAATATTTTCACATATATCCAACCTAGATAAAAGAATATAACGAGAATTACTCACTCCCATTGGCACTTCCAAATATGTATGCGGGTTTTTTACGCCATCCCTGCTACTTAACTGATCAAATTCATTGTCAAGTTCATCATCAGTTTCAATAAAATAATCATCAGTTCCAAAACTGCTGCCCATCGGATAGGCACTGAGAACTCTTGACGATTCAGAAGCACTTTTACGTCTGCTACCACTATATGAGTAACGTCGCGGAGGTTCTAATAAACTGCTATAACAACCACCTCCTGAAAATGAAAATAATCGGGTGTTTTGTTGGATGTGACGCACTATGTAATGTAGAACATCTTACCAACAGACGAAAATCGGAAGCCGTGGTGTAAAACTGGAGGCGCACTCACATTTCCTACAGAAAGCATTCGTTGTCGTCGATAAAGTATAGTATCGTATTCATCTGGAAATATTGAGAGCCCGGTAGCTTCCATTGCTTCTTGTATTTTTCTTTCCTCTTCCTCCTGCATGCAAGCAGCGGCCACAGCGGCAATTTTGGGGTCCTAGAATAAAATCTTATAACAGAATGTGAGAACAATAAGACATTGTGAATTACTTTAAGAACTTTAAGAGTTTCGTTTGAATGACTTCTGCTCTTATAAACAATAAGAAAAACCATCAGGCCAAAAAATCCTCCTAAAGTAGCTGCTATCCGAACTCCTGTCATGACGTCATATGTTGCATAAAATTCCATCCTAATTCTTTCTCTTTCAGAGGGCAAAATATGTTTTGTGCTATTAAAGTTTTGACTAATCGTTGAATTTCTATTAATATTATCAAAAACTTTGCTATTATTGCTAGTAGTGGAACTGAAATGAGGTTTGTTTTGAAATTTACCATTAAAATATCAAAAATTACCTGAGAGAATCACTCGCTGAAGTATTCTTATGGCGGCTGATATCATTTTGAATTGCTTGCGTTGTTAATTGGTTACTACTCGAACGCAACGGATCAGGTGGCGATACAGGGGTCGATGGTCCAGGTAACTTTTCATCGAAAGCAGAAACAATATCATTTGATACTAAATTCGTATTTAACGATGTCAGCGACGACGGATTTGACGCAACTGACCGCCGCGCAACTTTTGCCATTGCTACGGACACATTTCCTGAATAATTTGAAAAGAAGAGTGGTTCAGTAATTAGGTAAATTTATTTCTAAATTTTAATTACAATTTATGTTGATGCAATTACATAATGAAAATTTAGGCTAAGGATAGAGCATGTATTATATTGAAAAATATCAGAAATGAACTCTTATGATCGCAGCTGTTCGTATACTTTTCCGAAAGTTTTACCCAAACAATTCAGTAACTGAGAACGGCTTTCTATTCCGTGTGAAGAATATGTACTCAGTAGTTTCGGTGAAAAGGGGGCGGGGGGGAATGGTCAATTATGGTCCAATATTCGACCAAGGAGTGGGGAGACGTGGCCTATTTTCATTTTTCCGATCTGGACTTCTATAAAACACATCTATACAAAATTTCAAAGTGATAGGTTACTTCCCCTTTGAATTATATCCAATGATCCAATATGTCGGCCCGACCAAGGAGTGGGGGAATATGAACGATTTTCATTTTATTGAGAGAACGATTTTCATTTATTCTTGAGCGTCTCATAAAACTGCTCATTACTAAATTTGAGAGCTGTATGTTGTTCCCTATTTGAATTACGCCCAATAATCCAAAAATTTTATATGGCGGCCTATTGAAGGAGTGGGAGGATGAGGTCCATTTTCAAACTTAGACCTACAAATTTTCTGAAAGTAATATATACCAAATTTCAGCCTTCTAGTTCAATTCGTTCTCGAGTTATTGTGTATACAGACGGACGCACAGACGGACGGACATGCTTAAATCGATTTGCTTTCACATTCTGACATATGTATGTAGTTAATATTGCTTTAGCATTATTGGTTCAATAGGCCGCCATATTGAATTTAGCTTGCTTAGACCCTCAAAAAAATTCGAAAAAGATCGACACGCTTTTCCCTTTTTCACTTTTTTTCAACAATAGTGCAAAACAACCGAATTCATCTACGCCGTTCCAATATGCGTACGTATAAACCGAAAAGGGATAAAAAAAGAAGCTCTAAATGAGAGAATGATAAGTAGATCGTAAAACAAATTCTATTAGCTTTACCCTGAT
>QYTT01095157.1:76629-87265 GCA_006980735.1 Dasypogon diadema
ACATAGTTCACTACACGTGTAGAAGTTGCAGTACCCTACAGAAACTGCAATTATGTGGAAGCCCATCCTCTGTACTATATGGCCTGTTTGAGAATTCAGTTTCTACAGTCAACTGCAATTTCTACGGGTGTAGATAACTTATATGGATAATAATTTTTCTATGAGTGGAAAAAAATCCATGTAAAAGGAGAGCTTTATTATCGAAAAACTTCTTCATTTACATAGTTAACTACACGCGTAGAAATTGCAGTCGACTGCAGAAACTACAATCTGGAACAAGTTTTTTGTTATATATACGATATTGACTAATATTTAGAAGGCTTTATGCACTGAAGTTTCTTCTTCGTTTGTATACCAAAATGACAACATCAATTTCCTCAACACTTTTAGAGGAAAATGCGATTTAAAATTAATTTGAAGAGAACTCATTCACGAAGGGTAATAACAAACATAGATGACACATTTATTCAAACACATTCACGTCAAATATTTTCTTACAATTAAATGTGTATTATACCCTGAGTGTCAATGCAGAAAAGCACTTGTTATTTACACAAGCAGTTTACTTCTGAATGCCTTTTCTTACGTGAATGCAACAAACCTAAAACTGTTTAAAAAATCTATTTCACTTCGTCCAAACAATTTTTAAAAATTATTATCAGGTTCTTAGATGTTACATAATACACATAATAATACTTCAATTACAGAAATGGCAAGTTTCTTGGACTGAGTATCACTGAACACGGTAGTGGTAGCCAGCGCAATCGATACCGTCACCGTTACCTTTGCCGGTCGTGTGCGCGGCCTTAACTGGTAAATTGTTTTACCACGAAGCTGTCAGGTTATAATAAAGCAAGATTATATACATACATAATATACAGGTTTTTATACATATTTAATTGCATGACTGTAGAGTTTACTTGCATGGCTTTCATTCATACGTGCATGAGCTTCAACCTATTTTATTCTAAACGAATTTTAGATATGAGTTTTTTCAATTTATGCATTCAAATCTTACCCGGCTGTAAACAAGATTTTTTCCCTTGGAGAACCGATCACAGACAACATAGTTTTCCGCAAAGCTCTCAAATAGCTATCGCTTCCGTTTTTCTAATCTATATCATTTCTTTTCTTATCTTTTTCCGTAACACGAGAAGATCACGGCTATGGTGAGGATACCTTCCTCTGAAAATCCTTTTCTTTCTCAGAAATAGGCCTTGTGGGAGGTGAAGTTACCTCTTTAAACCAAATGAATTATTTCTAGTCCGAGTCTTGTAGTGGCAGTCACATTCCTATTTATCTAAATTGAATCTGACCTTACCTTCTTCGGAGAACCTGAGACCTGCACGAGATTGGATGATAGATTCTAATTACTTGAGTTTTTGAGCTCGAAGAGGATTACTGGCAACCAGAAACATACAGCCGCGACCTCTGCACCGTGAGCGGGAAACTTTTCATCTGTGCTGTGCTGTGAGGTGGAATTTAAATAGATCCCATGAGATCTCATGCTCGTGCTTTTCGAGAGGTGTTGCTTTCAGCCAAGTAAATCGGGGATTGGAGATTAAATCAACTAATAGGTGTTGAACGGGTCTTCGTTCCGGCAAGAGGCAAATTAAAATTCGCGAGTTGTAGTTCCGAACCCGAACGTGTGTAGTGCAATTGTCGTTTAGTGACCTCAGAGTGGGGCAAACAAGCCATACGTAAACTAAGATGGTGCAAAAATAGAAAATAAGGGCAGCGCAGGTAACTCCAACTGCGATCAGGTGAGTACACTTTCCTTTCTTCACGTAGATTTTGTTCTGATTTTTGGCTTTTGCTCTCCGAGAATACGTAAGTCGAAGAGTTGGGGAAACTCCTGTGTATCGCACTATATCTGGGCAGCAATACTCCAAGATTCATTTCCTAAGCGGCTCGAACCAGCGAGAAAGTAAAAAGTGAGGAGGATAACTACACCTTTCAGCCGATAGAGTACGATTTTCTTGTTCTGTTTAATTGAGGTTAGGAATTGAAGTCCCAGATTTCCGTTAGTAGAGCCTAGCTCTCTGTTGAGATATTTTATCTGCGTAAACCTGAATCTATTGTTTTTGCGGTCACAACCTTAAGCATTTGGTGATGGTGATAGTTCTTCTTTTCCTCCTTGAACCAGGCTGGTCAGCACTCCTTGCAGGAATCCGAACGCCGCAGGCACGTCTTCGTGAGGCAATCTACAGTCATAATAATAATAATTTACAATTTACATCTACAATGAAAAATTTCATTTAAGCAGGGAGAAACAGGAAAAAAATTAACAATAATAAAGAAATAAGCAAAATAAACCAACTATGAGTAAACCGGAATAACATTATCAAAGAAGAAAAAATCACATAACAAATAATTAATAAATTTGTTAATGAATAATAAATACGTTAGAAGAAGAAAAATAAGTAAATAAATAAATAACTAAAACAAAATAAAGACAAGTTACCCAGAGCCTTCTTAACAAATCATATATCTTAGCGGTAATGTAATTAATATGGTCTTTCCACGTCAAATTCTGATTAAAAATCACTCCGAGGTTCTTTACATTCTCACTGTAAGGCAACTGGCAATTTCCAAGGATCGCGTGGGGACGATTAAAGGTGTTCAACGCATTTTTGTAAATTATGACCGACTGAGATTTGTCTGCAATTAATTTTAGGTTATTATTATTGGCCGAGTCCTGAATAAGAATAAGATCTTCATTCGTAATAGAAATCGCGTCACAAATGGTACTCACAGGCGAAGACAGGTACAGCTGTTAGTCGTCGGCATACTTTTAAAGTCTACTTTTCAAACCGATCTGCGTGATGTCGTTTATAAATAGAGCGAAAAGCAAAAGACCAAGAATAGAACCCTGAGGTACCCCAGTAGCCTGTCCAATGCACTCAGAAATATAATTCCTTGATGAAACGGAGGTAAAACGACCAGTAATATATCCATATATATATATATCCCATCAATGCAGATGCGGACGAAGAAAACCCGAATTGTGGTTTTAATTTATGAAGCAGCGCGTAATGGTCAACAAGTCGAAGGCTTTTGAGAAGTCCAATAGCACCATTAAAGTTGCACGATAAAGATCGATCTCATTTCTGATGTCCTACGAAACAGTCAAGAGAGCAGAAAGCGTGGTATGCCCCCTTTTGAAACCATGCTGATAGGGAGATAAAAGGATGGTTCGCTGAAATATGATGTATAATCTGTTCAAACAACAGCCTTTCCATCACTTTGGATAGAAACGGTAGAATGCTTATCGGACGAAAATCTGGTAGCTGAGTAGCGTTACGTTTCTTTGGTACAGGGATGACCTTTGCATGTTTGCACCACTCCGAGGTGGTGAGGACAAAGTTAATGATGTGCAGAAGATACGGCCTCACATGAGGTAATAAAACCTTGAGAAAACGCATGCTAAAGTTGTCTAGGCTCATAGCCTGAGATTTTATTGAAGTAACAGCCGACACTATTTCATCCCATGTTACTCCATGAAAATAATTAAAGAGAATTAAAGAGAATTTCCGAAAGAGGATGGGCCCTGATACGCACGGCGTTATTTGGAGCAAATAAAAACCCTGCAAAGTCATCAACTGAGATGCCCCCAGAACCCGACCCTCAGAGGACACAATACCATGCCTACGCATCCGTGTCTAAAGCTCCTTAGAATTGTTCGCGAGAAATAATGAATAAAAATAAATCCTTTTAGCATGTGCAATGCATTGGTTTACACGATTACGCTGCTCCACGTACAATCGTCTATTCTCCCGAGTTCTTCCTCTCCCCCGCCTCTTAAACAACATATGCCTGGTAGCAATTGATTGCCTAACGGAATTATTCATCCAGGGAGTCTTACTAGGACGTTTATGTTTCAGCGCAACATAACACTTTCAACCTTTATATTTATTGAAGTAATGTTGCAGTTTGAGTAACAAGTTGAAGTATTAAACCTGAAAATGAAATACCAAAGTACCTGAATTTAATATAAATAAGGGCCCGTACCAGCGGCTAAAAATTTGCCAACACAACCTTCACCACTGTAGGGAGGCAACAGATATGTTGCTTCGCTGCTTTGTAGAGGAGGGATTGGATATAGCGCTGCTGCAGGAGCCCTGGATCCACAAAGGTGTGGGTGGGTGGTGGCGTAGGAACGCTGCTTTATCTTATCAAAATCAGGTTTGGTCCGAAAGAAACACAGGTTTCCTGGAGTTAGCCCCGGTGTTGTGTCTTGGATTGCTGTTTTCAATGATGCCGAGTTGATCGCCTTCTATTTTAAATTGAATAATTGAGGATGGTGTTATAAAGAGAATAAATTAACAGGCTCCTCCTGCTCGGCTACCCCTAGGATTCAAAAATAATGGTAGGGAGGTCAGATACTGGACACACCTGACAGGGAGGGTAAGACAAGAAGGGAGGCATCTTAAGGGAAGGATGTCCCCCTTTCTTACTATTCGGCCCGGGCTAAGAGGAAGATCTGCTAGTTAGTCCGAAATTGTTCCCCCATTCCATCAATATACAACTAGCGGAGGATTTTTTTAAAGGAGATGCTGGAGTAATAACCCACCTTTTGTTCAAAGATTTTTTTATAACCCACTTTTTGTTCGTTTTTGATTTTTCCCATTTCTTTTAATTTATTTTTACCGGGGTACTCTATAGCTCTCCAAATTGGCACAAATGGTAAGTAGAGACACACGTATACTTACGTTACATTTTAAACCAATTAAATACCTACTTTTAGCATTCGCTTCTTACAAGTGCCAAAAGTACAAGTCCCTGATTTAATTACTTACCCCGCCATAAATCCTGATATTGTGGATATAATTATCACGAACTAATTGATGACTAGGAAGCAAAATAATTATCCTTTGGAGCCAAAATGATCATAAAGTAATATTGACACAAGTAACCAATATTTATACTCTATATATAGAGAGGGAATATTAGTTTTAGTCCAATATTTGTAACACATACAACCTACAGCAGAATGAATAATTTACATATGCTTAGAATGTGAAACCAAATCGATGTAAGCATGTCTGTTGTCCGTCCGTCCGTCCATCCGTCTGTATACACGATAACTCGAGAACGAATTGAACTAGAAGGCTGAAATTTGGTATATAGTATATTACTTTCAGAAAATTTTTAGGTCTAAGTTCGAAAATTGGGCGAATCCTCCACTCCTTCAATAGGCCGCCATATTAAATTTTTGGATTATTGGATATAATTCAAATAAGGAACAACATATAGCTCTCAAATTTAGTAAGGAGTAGTTTTATGAAACGCTTAACCAATAAAATGAAAATAGCTCATTCCCCCACTCCTAACTGAATTTTCCAGGTGCTAACTCTCAGCTATTCGATGAAGTTTTTGCTTCAGTTGCACTATACGGGGCAAACTCTGGTCATTTACTTACAACTCGAGTATTTTGCTAGGTAAGAAGTTCTTTTTAGTGAACTGTGGGCATAATTTTTGTTCACGCTTAGTAACTACTACAAGGTTAGCCAGGTTTTTAATTTGAATCGCAATTTTGTGACGTCAATCTGGATATTTTGTTCTCACAGTTTTTCAATGTTGACGATTTTACAACAAGTGATATAAATTTAAGTACTAAAATAAAAACATATAAAATAAACGCAGATTCTATTATATTAACAATTATACCAAAAATTCATCAAAAATCACGTCTCTTTTGCTCGTTTCCAATTAGAATGCTACCAAAATAATGTATATTCTTCTTCCTCTAACAAAGATTCAAGCTCAATTTATCCAGAGTAAAATCACGATTTATATATCAAAATAAAGTCTGGCTAACCTTGTAGTCTGTAAACCGTGCCACATCCGAACCTCCAAATTCTTTTGTAGCCACTACACCGGAACCGATTCTTTCTGTATATTCTTTTCTACTTCGACACTTTTGAAATTTGACAGCACGTAGTAGGTGCAATGGCGGCCCAGTTCTGGTGCGATGTACACACAAGGCCGTAGAAAAGAATTCACTATAATAAAAAGGCTTTTAACAATTCAATTTAACAAATTTTCAGTGTTTATGTGAGTTTCACCTGAAGTTTTTCAAAAACTGATGTGATGAATTTTATGCGTAAAATGAAAGTGTTTGAATAAATACATTTCGATAAATAAATTCAGACACCGCACATACAATCACGATTTCGTCTTTAAAAATAAAATTCTCAATAAGTTTATTTTCTTATGGTTCAAAAACTTTAATTCCACAAACATTAAATGTCATATTTATAATTCTTATTAATAATTAAATTAACAAAAACGTAAAACGTACATTTATTAAGTCAAATCAAATCAAATCGAAGGTGCTATCCCATCATCAACTTTCTCTTCCAGGATTATCTGAACTTATGAGTATCAACTTAATTTGACTAGCGTGCCTCTTACTTACTCGTATTTTAACTACTCGACTGTTAACAGGGATGCACTTCTTTGTGATGCTGACGTAATGGAGTGGGACTTAGTCTATTATATGCCATGTCTGGATGACCAAACAAGTTTTCTTACCAATACTCTACTTAATTTGGTTGAGAAACATGTTCCTTTGGTTTGAAGACTATTCTAAATCCCAGTGCCCATGGTTTACTCCTGCTATTCAACACTTGATTTCTCCACGAATCGATGCCTGTTATACATGTGGATCTTAGTTACTTCATGCCTGTTTTTCTGCCATATCTTTAAAATTTGGAATGATTTACCATACACAACTAAAAATTCGATTTAGACCAGCAAAATCACATAAAGAACTACTTTTTTAACTCTGTTACTTGAGGCAATTAAATATTGATAATTTTTTTTTTCACTCTTTAGTTATGCAACTTAATTAATGTGTTATATTTATTATTATTTTGTAGATGTAGTTATTATTAAGCATTTTGATTTATAACTTAATGATAATCCCCCGATTATATTAATTTATTTTTTATATTCTTGTACAAGATCATCCTACTTGTATAATTGTTCATTGAATAAAATTGAATTTGAATATAAAAACGAACGGAGTGGACGGAATGCAATAATTGTAATTTTACCTTTATGGCGTATCTATAATTCAACGTGAAAAACGTCAAAGTGCGTCAGAGCACTCGACCGAAAATCGGAAGGTCACCGGTTCGATTCCAGTCCCACGCGCTGATTTTTTCGTGTCTAACTTAGGACAACGTCAACGGCTTTAAAATTTAACATCATTTGAAATATGAAGAGAATTAAGTTATGAATTATCTGGTAGTAGAAAACTGCTTTATCCATTTCTTGCTTATTTAGACTTCTAAATTACCTGACTATATTCCAGTCCAGTTCAAGGCATTCCTGAAAGTAAAAATTAAAGAACTTAGATAATCTTAAATCAATTTAGAACTTGGTATGAGATTTGATATAAAATGACAATTTTGAACCAAACATCAATATTTGAAATACTGCAATAATCCAACAAAAGTATATATCTAGATTCGGGTGAAAATTGTTGTATGTATATTATACATAAAATAGTATCCCCTTCTTAAGTTTTACAGATTTGTAACTACCAACAATGCTGTTATTACCTCATTTACCTCGAATTCATTTTATTCAAATTTCCCCCCAAACTTTGTTTCTAATTTCCTAAAACAACATCAAAATATAGTGCCGCCGTCTTTGACAAATTTATCTTACTTTTACTAGCCGCCTCTGCCCCAGGAATTTCCAATCTCGAGTATCATCATTAAAATTTGCAGCCAAATCGTTTGTTGACATAGGAAATGTCAGCTGGCGCAAGAGCTCTTCTTTTTCCCAGGGGTATAAATAGAGGCACCTCGTAGGCTAGAACTCAGACTCGCAGTGGAGCTGATCTATTATCCCCACTCTACAATGAATCAACCAACCACCCAACTTGCCATGGCCATACCAAAATCCACTTTTCGCTCTTGCGTAAAGAAAGAAATAGGCGCCTCTGTGTGGGTTTGACCACGATTTCTTGTTAGTGTAGTTGTTAACATGTCAGCCAACCATGTTCTAAATACAAACCAAAACAGGGTCGAACAAAGAAAATTTATTACTAAAAATGAACTTTGTTCATTTCGGGTTCATCGTGTTAGCCAGTTGTCAGGGAGAACCGTCAAGTATTTGTGTGAAAACATATATTCTTTTTTTATTGGGATTAATTAAGCAAATTATATTACTATTACATCACACAATTTAAATTAAAACACCGTCCCGAGTGAAATTGCTTTCGAACTGTCAAAAGTTGTTCAGACACATACATCGACATGTTTTATTTACGCGATGTATCAATAGAGTACTAAATCCTGACCACGGTTAGTTCATGGTTTGATGGTTAGCTCATTGTAGAGTAGGCTTTAGGCGCTTGTACTGAAAGCGAATTTTAGCTGTTGTTGAGGCTAAATTATTCCTAATTACAGTGAAAATCCCTTTGTAAAGTGTAATCCCTTTGTAGGCATTCTAATTTAAACCTCTCCCTAATCCCACGACCTATAAATAGTTCCAATCCTAGTCTCTTAGCAGACTCGTATTGGAGCTGTTGGGACTAAAATGCACTGAATTGAAGTGCAAATTAACACTTGTTTTTGAAAGTGATCTGCAGCGCAGCACTGCTCTGAAGTGCTTCTTTACAAATCTTTGGGGAATTACTCCCTCCTGTTTTTCAGTGCTCTCGAATTGCAGGCACTGCACTGTTTGAATACTTACCTCTGCATTGTAGCGCACTTTTGAATTTTCTTAATACGTTTACTAATAATTACTTTTCTCTTTCCACAGGTTAAATTTAAGTTGAATGTGATTTTTATTATTTGGATTTTCTTCTGTTAATTTCTCGCCTTTTTATTTAGTTTTAATTTACTTTATTTTAATTTTCTTTGAGTTGTTTTAATTTTTTGAATTTGTTATTAGTTTGCTTTGGATTATTTATTATTTGCCTTATTATTTGATTTGAATTTTATTTTTGGAATTGTTTTTATAAATTGTTTGGATTTTCTTTTTATTAAAAATTATAAAAAAATTGATTCTCTGTTTCGTTGAAATCCGGCACCTGTTTCAGTTTCTATCTTCTAAGCCACCAAGTATGGACTTAAGAAATGCACTTAGAGAATTCCGTAGCTATTTTGAGAATATATAATACTACTATAACATCTCTTTTTTAAGATAGCTTTTAGGAAATAGTTTTGATTATTCGTTTGGTTTTATATATATATATTTATTCTTTCCTTCATTGTTTATGTTTTAAATCCTAGTTTTTCTGGAATGAATTTTGCGTCTTTTTGTTTTTTCCCGTTTTCTTTTCTCTCTTTTCTTATATTTTGATTTTGTGTTGCATTAAATTAGGAGTTAGCACAAACAAAGAGAACTTATGTACTCATTTGTGCCTTTGTAAATAAAGAATTTATTTATTTATTTGTTTATTTATTTATTGCTGGGCTAATTGAGAATCACTCACGAGTGAATGTTCAAGCATAAGCGCTGGGTGTGCATTCTGGCTAGCATGAATGAATTGCATTTAATTGTGTCACTAACTATTCGTAACTTCTCATGTTTACTTTTGAGAGCTTTAATGGGTGAATGGTGTATCATTGACCATTCGTAATCTATAATGTTTACGTTTTCGTAAATTTGCCTTCTAGATTTAGGTATTGTTATGAGTAATATGAAATAGTTGAATCAGGCATATCACAACCGCAGCTGGAAGTAAAATTCCCGGGGCTTATGATAAATCAATATAAATAAGCGAAAAACAAAATTTAAAAACAAGCTTTTATTAGTTAATAAAAAAGAACTAAAAAGTTAAAAATAATTTTATTCCGATTGGAAATAAGCCATTTTATACTTCTTAACCTTTAAACGATAATGAACCTCCTTCGTCTATATCAAAATCATCCCATATCATAATTATATATTTTCAAACCTTGAAACTTCATGCCATATATTAAATCTTTGTGTACTTATCTCTTTTTTGCTGTTATTAAAATGATTTATTACAGATCCGAATAGGGTGTAGGGTTGTCTCATTCCAGTATATCACAGTTTGCCGTTCAAAAGTTATTAGCGGTCAAACGTGCACTATTATTTTGAAGAAATCATCGACATTTTCGAAAATATTCGAAATTCGAAATTTTTTTAGACCATCGTTTGAGCACAAAAAACATTTATCCCCACACCATTTTAGATCCAAATCCATCAACAATTAAAGAACTTAAAGCAAAAAGAGTGTTTCCACAAATCCACTTTCAAACGACTCTAGCGCGGCCGTGATGCATTTTAGTACTATGCGCTCTGAACAAATGTTACTCTACACATCACCCCCTTTCCAACAATACCACTCTCACCCCAAACCTAAACCAAAAATAAATAAAAGCTCCTGTAGCGGCGAATTTTTGTATTAAGCGCCTCGATGGTACCATACTATTGCGTTGTCACCGAACTTACATAAGTACGCCAAATTTCAGCTCAGTCGGAAACCGGGAAGTGGGTCAAATTTAACTTGGCTAAAAGGGAAAGATTTTGGGAATTACTAAGTTTACCTGCTTGCAGAGAAGCCATTGCGGCACAGATCAACTTAAAATTTTCACTTCAAAAACAATTCGGATGAGAAAATCATCAGGTAAGTGTTTTCGTAGAT
>QYTT01095157.1:88143-106628 GCA_006980735.1 Dasypogon diadema
CGTTGTCACCGAACTTACATAAGTACGCCAAATTTCAGCTCAGTCGGAAACCGGGAAGTGGGTCAAATTTAACTTGGCTAAAAGGGAAAGATTTTGGGAATTACTAAGTTTACCTGCTGTCACTGTGCTTTGCAGAGAAGCCATTGCGGCACAGATCAACTTAAAATTTTCACTTCAAAAACAATTCGGATGAGAAAATCATCAGGTAAGTGTTTTCGTAGATATTTTAAGAGTCAATTTTAATTTACAGACATTTTCCATTTTTAATGAAGACATCAAGACGGAAAACGTAGATTCTCTACATGAAAATTATCTTGTGTTCTAGAAATCGATACTGGCTGTCCGGCGGATTGTACGCAGTGCCGTCAAAATAACGAAATCTCGCATTAAACTATAAAAAAATTATCAGTGAAGGTACTGCCGTAAATTTCTTGAAATCTAAAGGATATCTCAGGAGATTTGGGAAAAGTGAAAAAAAAACAAAATCCTTTTATTGTGATTGATCTGAGCTGGATGCTTTTAGTGATTAAAATTTAAAATGTCAGTAGTTGAGCCATTGATGAAGGAAAGAATTTCTGGGTTTAGACAAAAACACAGAAATAAGATATGACAGGAAAAGACTTGTGATTGGGGATTCATCTAATCAATTTTGAACGCGTCTTACGGACAGTTTCAGGCAGAATTCTATTGTTGAGTTGAAGGTTTTGTACTGGTGCCTAGAATGCTATGGTTTTTTTGAAAAGCGGGAATTTATCCCAGAGAAACTAGGCAGTTTTGTGAGACTTAGAATTGTACCAATGGCGTGACCGTAGATATAATCGATTACAGGAACAGCTAGTCGTTATACCCCATCTTGAAGTACTTTGTGAATGCCGAACCGAGAGGCGGTCTTAGAGACAAAATTTCAATGATAGCAAACGTAACTCAGGAATACATATATAAACTCACGTGAAACGAGCCAAGCATTGCTTTGTGTTGATTTCATTTGATAGTTGCATCCATATCGAAAACCATTTTTTCTTTGAAATGCTGTCAAATTCTGTTCTTAGTTTGTAATTTGATTGAGAATAAGGTTTTCTTGTCGTTTTTTACAATGAAGGTCGTATAAGTTAACACGCAGCATCCCATTTTTCCTTAGAAATTCCCATCCACCCCGTCCCTTCTCCAGAAACTTAAGCAACAGGGGAAGCTTACTCAGCTGTTTAATTACTACATCGTTCCCACGATCGTTTCCACAGACAGAAGGAATCTGATGGCCAGGAATTTGATGACCACTCACGTGGCCAAGACAGACAAGAAAATTCAACCCGCCGAAAAGTCAGCGAGTGCATTTGAAGTTAGCGAGCAGTTCATTTTCTTCCCCGGGATCGTCAAGTACTTAGATCAAAAAGTTGTAGTCTAGTGATAATAAAATTTAACTTGTAATTTTTCTTTTTTTTTTTAAAAAAAAACCCAAAATCCCGCAAGTGTTCATTAACTTATAGCTTATACCAAACATGATATGTGTACGAGTCTAGTGCCATATCGTAGAGAACACTAGTTACTTTTAAATGAGTGCCTAGCCTAATCACTCTCCCACTCCTCTTCGACAGGTCATCTGATTAACGACAGGGGGTGACTGAATATAAGTTATCTTATATACCGTGTGGAAGTCCGACTAAAATAAGACAGCGACTTGACTTAATTTTGGTAATGATTTCTTAACTTACGAATATATTAAAAAAATCCAGTAAAATTTTTTCGGGAGACAACTAATTACACAAAATACAAAATGAAGTCATCAAATGGTGCAAAGTAAACATAAATGCATTTCATTATTGCATATTTTATAAACAAAATTACGGTAATTAACAGAAAACGTAATTCTAACATTTTGTGTTTCTTGCAAATGAAAAATAATCTGTTGTTGGATGCCAGTAGAGTCTAAGGGCCTTTATCTGATTCTCTTCCTCAAATTTGAGTGGAACCTCAATTTCACGCCTGTTTGGTATTTTTGATCAAGCGGATCTATTTTGACCATTCGCCTGTCATATTCATGTCTCCGCCAAAGAAAAATTGTTGAGAATAGTTTAGATTGTAGTGTTGGCCCATTTATCACTTTTTTATTTAAACTTTAGCCATTTGTTGTTCTAGCTGATTCGTCAAATACTACCCTAAGCCTTGTAGAAGTACTTTCTTCACAAACATGATGATGGGACATATAATAACCTTGAGTAGTCTCTTCGTAGTTTAGAGTTTTTGCACCATATGTCCGAGTTGCATGTATTGCTCTATGATTCTGACATATTCTTCACAGAACTCCGTATGAGTTTTAAATTTTTGCATTTTTGAATCACACAAATCGGGTTCTTGATTGATTCGAAATGGAATTCACACTTGGTATTGCCCGTTTGGTGTGCGCACATGCGTTTCTTCGTAATGTTTCTCACAAAGTGCCTCTTCTTTGGCTGGTGCGGGGCTTGATGATAATTCCTCCAATTTCCAAAAGTGTTTTAGTTGCTTACATAATATGTCAGTATTTTGTTCATTGTTTTGAGCTAGTGCCGTAAAAGGTGAAATCAATCTTGAATCCTCATTTGTATTGATTTCTCCAAATAAAATTCATCTCCATCTAGTGCTTCGGGCTATTGGAGTTCCCTTGTAGCCTATTTTATACCTTCAGTTAGTATGCCTTAATAAACGTTTATACCTAGAAGAATATCGATATTTCCTACGTCTAAAAATTTCCGATCTGCTAAAGTACTGTTCTGAATATAACCCCAATCGAGTTTTGCTGCTAGTCTTGGTGGAAACATAGTAGCGATTTTTCGAAGTACATATGCGTTACTTTGTAGCTCAAAATCTGAGTTTAAATTAGATTTAAATTTTATAGAAACCTCCTTTGAAGCTGTGGCCAAGTTTGTGGAGTCAGGACCTTCTACTTGTAGCCTTGTCGATTTGCCTTTTAAGTTTAACCCTTGATACGCAGATTCAGTGATAAATGAATGAAAGAAATTATTTTTCCTCTTCCATTATCAACCTTAACTAGTGTCGTAGTTAACAATGCCCTAGGTGACTCTTTGTTATAGTGGCAATTTATTGCAACACTGGACTCCACTTACTTGTTCTCTTCTTCCACGTTTTCAATTGAGTCCTCGTAATTCTACTTCATCATTGGTTTTGTGTGTTGAATTTTGCGCTTGATCACTTTCATGAAGAAAGTTAAATGTGCATTCAAACAGTTTATGATCCCAAAGTAACTCCTTTTTCTTATTTACTTGTAGTGCTTGAAATTTATCGCATTTTAATAAGTCTTGATTTCTTTTGCACATGGCACAGCTTTTTATTGAATTGCGACATCCATTGTATTGTTTTAGATAATAGAAACAACATTTGTTTGATGAGATAAATTTTCTTTTCCTTTCAGAACATAGTGCTTTACACCGTTTACAGGCTTGCAACTCATAATTAGCCTTACACATAACACACTGTTGTTGCTTGATGTGATAGGAGTATTCCTTTGCAACATGTTGTGAACTGTTTTCGTTGAGTGCGAATCAGCTAATGCTTCTAGAGTCCTATCGCCATAACTCTTTCCGCACTACAATTTGAGACGATCCGCAATAGTAACGATTGTAGTACATTTAAAGAGCTTTCCAAAGACGTATATCTGACCGTCATTGGTCTTGGGCACCATTCTGTCGCATCCTTCTTTAAATAAAATTTAAGGCCAACGAAACTTATACAACCTCATTCATTCATTTTATTATATTTTTGTGCAAAAGATATGTATAGATTTTATGTTGATGTGCATAAAAACGCGTATAAAATGCGGTTAGTAGTTTTTAAAAAATATCCGAATACTTGAAAGCAATAGATCTAGTGAAAATAAAAACAGGAGCCCCTTTTATAGTTACAAATGAGTGCTCCTCTTCATGTGAAAGTCACTAATTTTGATTTCTTTTTCAAGTGCAAAATGTCTTGAATTATACCGTATAAAGTTTTTCAATTTCCTACACAGGATAGCAACCTTCTCTGAAAACTCATAACTTACGACGTCTATAAATAACAAATCACAGCTTAACTTGGAAGCTTCCAAAAGCATCACTTAGCTTGACGAAACTAACGAGACTAAAGGATGAAAGGGAAATGGAAAACCATAAGTTAAAGGGACCTGAAGAGGAATTCACATGTCCTTTGCCCTTAAGTTTTACAAACCTGTTTTATACATAATTTACAGAATAAATTCATCTCCACCCTACGACATCTCTTCAAATTTTTTACAGGCATAGTTTATCTTTGCTTTGCATCATTTCCAATACATTTCTCAAAAGAATTTTAGTCATGAGTAGCGAACAAATATTGTACTTTATATACTAGAAATTAAATTAACAACACTAAGAAACTCAATTATTAAATCCTACTTTCTAAAATGTCAACTCAAACGATATGTGTAAGATAACTATGCAAGTTCACCCCACATATATTTAATTAACCATAAAACTCAAATTGCTGGAATACAACGTGTTCTACCTTTCCAGATTCAGTGAGTTGAAAATAGTGCGAACGGTTGATGTTGACTTGAGGCTACTTATATAATAGAACAGAATTGACCCCTTAATCTTTATTCCGGCAAAGGAATTTAACCACTATCTGGCTTAAAGGGCAGATGACATGCATGACATTGAAATTAAATTAGTTGAGTGTACAAAGGAATGTTTATCACCTTTATTTCGCCTTTCTCATTAAGAGACGAAACTAACTTCGCGTTTTACTTCGAATTCGATTTTTGAATAGTGAGAATAGACTTAAGATATGTTTTTCTAAGAGTAAATAAAAATCCCACCAAAAATATTTTCATGTAAAATGTTGCCAAGACGAGACCATATGGCTCGCACTGTCAAAAGGTTATCAGATCTCATGTAGAGCCAAGCTTCTAACTCTACACGCCCTTCGAGAAAAGGTAGGTAGTGCCCTTGCGCTTCGCTTGGCTCGTCTTGGCGGGGCCACTACCGTACTCCCAGTCCCCCAGATAATATAATAGTAGAGGATGCGAGAATAGTGCTTCCGAATTTTTAAATGCTTGTTATTAATTTTTTTATGTAAAATAGGCGTTACGTATGCACTTCATAATCTTATGAATAAAATAGGTTAAGTTCGGGTAATGTGGTGTACCTATTTCTTTGTTCCTCATTATTGGCAAATACTGTTTGAAAGAATATTAAAAAAAAAACAGGGCATCATATCTGAAATTTGGTTTAGACCACTTGTCCCTCGTTAGGGAGTACGCAAGGATCCCGACGACTGCTAGGCGCGGAGCGTAAACGACCGTTTTCAGCCTACTCTGCATCGCGAGCGAAGCAGTCGACGCTGCCCTGTTATGGTCGCAGGTTTAGGACTTCCCGGGGCGTAAGCACAAAACACGACACATAGGCTGAACCAGATTTTCAACTCAAAGCACTCATGACAGGACATGTCAAATTGATAGCAACAGACTCGGGGTACGACTGAAGGAATGGAATGCATGATGCAGTTTGTGGTGAAGTCTTCACTGAGGACTGTGCAAATTCGTCAAAGAAACCATAATCGTCTCTGTTACTAGCCATGAAACTAATACCAGAACAATGTTAGTGCTAGTGACAAGTCGGTGGCGTGATCATGAAATCACAAAAGGAAATTTCCAGAGGAACACCACTACTCGTACACAGGAGTAAGTAGTGGTAATCTACAGAATCACGATTACGCGAAGCCAGAGTAATACGAGTGTCCCGGCAGAAACGCGCCTGAAATCGAAAAGTGAATAAGTAAAAAGGAGTCTACGTGTAATTACCGGCAAAATAATTGAAAAGTTAATTGAAACAAAGAATTTAGAGGTGATAAGAAACGAGAAGTGCAACAAAAAAGCGGCGTGATCTGGTGAGAGTGAGGTGTTTGTAAAAAGAGGATACTAGCTGCGGAGACAAGGAAAGTTTTGGTAGATAAAAATTTTTGGAAATTTTCTGCCATAGAAGAGTGAATTGTGGCGAGCAGTAGCATCGAAAAAGAAAAAGGAAGGGGGCGGAAGGAAGCCACACACAGGGAAGGAGGGGGCTCCTAGCCACAAAAAAGTGCACTTCTCCGTGACCAAACAGCTTGATAGTGATATATCGGTTAAGCGGGCTAACAGAAGGGCTGAATAAAACCTTCCTTCATCCCCTCCTTCCAAGGGTGTAAAATAACGCCCCTCGGGCTCCTAGGGCGCATTCTGAGAAAGAAGTTCAAAAACGGACGCAGTGGTGAGGCCTGCAGAAGTAGACGAAGGGGATTCAAGTTGCAGGGACGGCAACAGCAGCATCATACGGCTAACCTAACACCAAAAAGGAAGTAAGAAAGAAGAAGAAGAAAAAGAAAACGAGAAACGGAAGACATGCCACAGTGAGTAGGTTTATTTCCGGTCGGGTATATTTTTCGTAACTCATATTGAGAAGTTGTATCTCGGGCTTGCATTGTCCCCCGTTTGTGAATAGAACTTTTATTGTTTCGGCGAATCTGAGCCATCCAATTATTCACGAGGCCAAAGGTTCTAAGTGTAACACACGTAGTCATTTCTTTGCTGAAGGAAACTTGGAGTTTCTTGGTTGTTTTATCATACCTATGAGTTGTCCCTAAAAGAGGTTGAAGTCCTAACTCGTCGAAGGTAGTGGGGAACACGGCCTAACAAGAACACTCTGTCTTGATAGTAAATGTGACTGATTGGATGGTTTCGAAAGTATAGATGTATTAATGGACAAAACCTAATTTGACTTAATTTGATTTAACATAGTATTCGGGGTCAAGAGAAAGAAAAAACTATAAGTTGAATTTGCCAATCCTAAAATAAAAAAACTTTTATGAACGGAACGGATGAAACGGGGACTTTAGAATTTTATTTTGACTATTCCTTTTTACCTTATTGTATTTGGTTAATTATACTAGGAGAATATTAGCTTTATAAATAAGAAATTTGAATATTAGATTTGATGAATGTATAGAATGATAATTATTCAGATGTAGGAGCTTGTAAGAAAGAAGCAATTCCCCAAGAATGTGATTGGTCGTTATCCGGCGACAGGTGAGTAATAAACGATACACGAATCGGATCATGGCTGAGTAGCTAAAGAATCAGTAGTCTCCCAAACTCTAAAATAAAGAAATAATGTTCTCAGCTATTCGATAGTTAAATAGTATTTTCTGATAAGCTTTAAATGTTGAAAAGGATTTAGACGAGTATTCTTTAATCTGTTAAATTTTTTTGTTCGGAACTCATAATAAGAATTATCTAGAAAAGAATTTGTAAACATGTAAATTACCATATTGAACTAATACTGTTTGCCAGATCTATAAAGGAAAAGGAAATTATATGAATTTTGAGATGTCCACGTAAGTTGTTCTTTTGATCGCTCGCTGACGTCCCCTTTCCGATTCCCTCCCCTGATAAGACATTCTTGTTTTAGTTCCCATTTAGGTACCGGCGAGAGACAGAGCGAGGGATGTCCCCAAGCAGCGGGCCACGGGAACATCACAGGGTGGTTGGGGTTCGGTCATGGGGGAATCAGTTCCATCGGATTCCCCCCACCGCATAAGCAGGTAGGAGAAGGTGTTCCCCGCATCTGGGCTTCCTTTCCCCCTAATTTTTTTGGTATCTCTTTAAATATACATATATATTTTCCATTTTTTATCTGTCGTCCTTTTTTGTCTGTTATCTTTTCTCCTCCTCTTATTTTTTTTAGATCTCCTTTTCCCTTTTTTTCAGGTTTATTTTCCTCCCTTCCTTCTCTCCCCCTCTCTATCCTTCCTTTTCCTTCTCCCTCATCCCCTACGGCACGATTTTTTGTTGTTGATGGGCACACGGAGAGACGGCGGTTCCGTCGGAATCCACCCCACATCCCCGCAAGCTAGCCGTCAAGCGTGCCGGCCGCCACTTTCCTCTCCGAGCCATCTGGGCCGGGGCATCCAGGAGCGACTGGTTCAGGCCTGGAGACTCTAGGAGCGAGCCTTTAGGAAGACTTCAACACGGATACTCGTCTCTCATTAGGACGAGGTCCGTGGTGAGGCTTCCTGAGGGTGAGAGCTCCTCCTGGCTTTCATCAGCCTCTCATCAGGGCTGAGTGACAAGTCAGGAGGAATACTTTCGGGACTCTTGTGAGATCTCCCGGCTGACTCAGTCTAGAGCATGAGACTCACTTGAGTCTCAGCTCTGGCCTCCAAGGCCAGCTCCTGATGCCCAGATGCCACCACACCACTCCCACAACCAAGTCCCATTACAAATACCAAATTTTAATTTTACGAACTGTATGCAAACGAATTGCTACCTGTGTGTAAATTTTGATTAATAATGTGTAATTATTTACTTACCCAGTTTGTAAGTTATAGATCTGTCTAGTGAAATATAATTTTCAGGAATTTTTACAAATTTTTATAAGAATTCGCAAAAATTGCATTTCACCAGTACAAAAATGAACAATAATTATATAATAATAATAAGACCTTTCTAATGTGTTATCTATACATTTTTATCGGCAGGAAGCTATACTGATAGAAAAAAAACGTAAATTTGTTATAGCGGATTAGTCAGTTCATTATGTATTTTAATTAGTAGGAGTGAAAAGCCAATCTTTTCTCGTCGATAAGTATTTATGAATATCCACATTACAAAATGTTGTATATTATTATTTTCATTTTTTTTGTCCGTCCATTTCTCCAAGTCGTTTTCCCTATAATACTACAATACTGATATAATACTTAAAATACATGGCACAATTTTAAAAATACAAAGAGAAACAAAAGGACATTAAGAAAATTAAAGACATTCCCATGAAAACACCAAAGAGAACATTTGAGGAGCTGGCGAACAAAACCGGACTTGTCCCTTAATTGTTTTTTTACAGGAGAGGTCAAAATCGAAAATAAGCAAATAGAGATCAGGTAGAATTGTATCGGACAAGTTCGATTCTGTTTGAAAATGTAGTTTTTAACAATTATTTTGAGAGGTTTAGTGCCGCTTTTGATGGATAATATTTTTCGGAGGCAAATGAAAGTGAACTTGAGGAGCCAGAAAAAATAAAAAAAAAATTTTGACGTAGTGTGGACAAGTCCGGTTTTGTTCGCCAGCTCCTCATTTGTTTTCTTAAATCCCGCTATTAATCACTCTGTTGCAACAGAAGGCTGAATAAAATCCTAAAGTAATGAATAATTATTGGGTAACAAAAAACAAACAGGATATTAGTTCCATATTATTTATTCACATTATTTTATTCTATGCATTCACTAGTGAATTGCAGTAAACCCTCGTTATAACGAACCCGCTCATAACGAAATTCAGATAGAGCGAATTATTTTCCCGGTCCCAACTCATTGCTTTTGTAGATAAAACGAAACCCTGTTATAGCGTAATACGAATTCAATTTTACTCCCAATCGCATAATTTGTATGGAAATTTCCCCGGTTATAGCGCACGAGTTACAAGATAAATTTTGCCACTAATGAGTTTCATAGTATGATTTATGCCACAGATTTCAGTTCATGGCAACAGACTAACAGAGAGTCGTTGGGCTCTCTTAAGGGCCCCATTCACACTCAGTTTTCTGCACAGTATACAGACGGACGGACGAACGGACAGACGGACATGCTTTAATCGATTTGTTTTCACATTCTGAGCATATGTATATATTTCATCCTGCTCTAGCATTATTGGTTCTATGTGTTACAAACGTTGGATCAAAACTAATATACCCTCCCTATATATCAAATGTGCTCGATGGGATCACAAAAGGAAGAGACATTGCTAAAAATGGGCCCTTGTCCTTTGTAAAAGTATTCCTTCACATTAATTGCATCCTCATGACGCTTTGCAGTGTATCAAAAAGTTTCGATAGCGTCTTCAATCGGCTTTATTGAGTATTAGTGAGAGACAGAGCACAGCCTTAGTCTGCGACTTTGAATATGGCATAAAAGTACAAGGTAAGTCAGATTTCTCAAGATCACATCCCCATCCCCACGTAATATAAGTTCTACAAGGTCTTCGCCTGAAAGTGAATGCATTCAGTTGTAAAAAACATTAAGACATCTGCTTTCACCAAAGGCATGAAGTGTGTAAGTATATAGGAGTACATTGCATATATTGATTTTTCTCTTGCCGTACAGAGTAAATTTATTTTTCCTCGGTTATGTGGCTGAACTCATTTCTCGCCTCTGTCTAATTTTGCCTTTCCTTGGCAAGAACTTTTTACAATCCATTTTTGCTAAATGCTTTCTACTTAAAATTTGTTAGCGTTTCAGCTCGCAGCTGTTGGCTTGTATACTTTTCCACTTCTTCTCCTGTTTCGTACTTCGTCTGAGTACGAACACACTCGTATGTAAGATTGAATTTTTAACCGAATAGAAATTAGGTGAAAAGTATGCTTGCATTCATATCTATTAAAGGCTTCTTCATAGGCTTTTGTTGTGTTGGTTCCTAGTAAACCTTACAGCATGCTACTACATAGTAAGTGGAATTACAACAGGGTTGAGAGGCTGAATGTTCAAGAATTTCATTTTAAAATAACCCAAGTGTATAGTGAAGCATATGCAAAAAGGTCAATGCATATAATTAGGACATATCACTTATTGTGTCTAAGAGCAGCATAACTGGAAAATTCTTATATCGTATGTAAAAAATAAAAGTGTTCGCACACTCTGGAAATGTACTATTTGAATTCTTATATTTTCAAGATAAACCAAGTTAATTCTAATTTTTACAATTAGTTCTATTGAAGTAAAACAATTTAACAAAATAGCAAAAGAATTCCAAAACTCATACCGAAAAGTATCCGCACCTTATTAATGTTTGAATGTTCTCCAGTTAAAAAATGTACCGCTAGATAAAGCTGTGTATTCAGAGTAGGGCTCCAGGTCTAAAACGTTTTTCTGTTTAAACGTTTTCGATTAAATGTTTTAAACGTACCCTTGAAAAACGTTTCCTTACAAAACATTTCAGTTCTAATTCAGAGTTTTTATTTCAGTAAATGGTTATATCTACCACGAGTTAGTTTATGAGTATTTAGTGCTAAAAATAGTGATAAAACGCCTAAACGAAAAGATGTTGATATAAAAGAAGGAAAGTCATATAATAAAATGGTAATTCGTAATTGTAAAAAACGCCCAAGTCGACAGTAAAAGATATAATTAGATATTACGAAAAATTCAAAGAGAATCAGAGAATAAATGATTATTAATAAAATTAAAAGTGATCCTAAAACTTTAGAAGCATGTCTGAAAAATGGAATAAAAGAAAAGTTTAAAAAGACATAATTGCACGAGAAGTTTAAAAAGACATAATTGCACGAGAAAATATGTTAAAAAGTAGTAGTTTAAATGGAAAAAGCCGTATATTAGCAAAAAAATTTAACTCAAAGATTGAGTTCACTAGTTCACTAATCAATATCATACCGGGAAGGCGTAATTTTTGCAGATGAGTGCAAAATAAAGGTTATGAAAAAAATGAACCCGGGGTAGAACAGGCTAATGTTTGAATGCACTTATATTGCAGACTTGAGATAAAAACTCCTAATAAATTTGCGACCTTTATATAAATCTTGAGAAAGTGCACTCTCATAAATTAAACTAAAAATGTATTTGCGAACATAATCAAAAAATCATAACTTTTAGGAACATACGTATTTCGCATTCCGCCCCAACACGCGGGGCTAAATGTTATTATAGACAGATGATAGCATGAACTCAGAGGCTTTTGGCGGGCGGCATGCTTGTGGGCTAGTTTTGTGGGAGTATGGGGTGGATTCTTTAAACCAAAGCCGCCGCCTCCTCCGTACCCCAGCAGCACAAAATTTCATGCCGCACGATTTGAAAACGATTTGCTCTCTCTTGTCACGAATGACAAGTTGGTGTTTTCTCAATTCGAAAACGTTTTGAGAACGAATTTCGTAACGAAATTATCGTTCGCATTTCTTGAAATATAGAGTTCGATTACGATTCGTTCTCGATTCGTAATGTTTGCTGGGAAGCTAAGCAAAAGTGCGATAATCACACACACACACAGTTTTTACCTGCGCAGTCCAAAATCTATGGGCTGCAGATTTTACTCAGTCCGGAAATTTGGACTGAATGATACTCCGGTTTTCACACACACGCTACGTTTTATCTGCGCATAACTAGAGAACGAATTGAGCTAGGAGGCTGAAATTTGGTATACATTACTTTCAGAAAATTTGTAGATCTGAGTTTGAAAATGGGGCGAATCCCCCCACTCCTTCAATAGGCCACCATATTGAATTTTTGGATTATTGGGTACAATTCGAATAGGGAAAAACATATAGCTCTCAAATTTAGTAAAGAGCAGTTTTATGAGACCCATAATCAATAAAACGCAAATCGCTCATATTCCCCCACTCCTTGGTGGGGCCGCCATATTGGATTTTTGGATTATTGGACATAATTCGAAGGGGAAGCAACCTATCACTTTGAAATTTTGCATAGATGTGTCTTATGAGACTCCAAGTCGGAGAAACGAAAATAGGCCTCATCCCCCCACTCCTTGGTTTAGGCGACATGTTGAATTTTTGTATTATTGGACATAATTCGAAAGGTAAGCAACCTACCGCTTTAAAAGTTTGTAGAGGTGAGTTTTATGAGATTCAAAGTGAGAAAAACAAAAATAAAGCATGTCCCCCACTCCTTCGTGGGGCCGTCATATTAAATTTCCAGATTATTGGATATAATTCGAAAAGGAAGCAACCTATCACTATAGAATTTTGTACAGAAGAGTTTTATGAGATGAACTGTATTTATCAGCCTAAGGCTGATTCTATATTTTATGTTTTCTCTTAGGTTATTAATGCTATGACTTATTTTATTTAGATCTTCGATACCGTCAATAATATGAAATGATTCATTAATGAAGGGTTTCTTTTGATACCCTTTTATATGTTTAAAATCTAGTAGCTCATTAGTTTGAATTTTCATGTTTGAGAAGTAATTTAGAAACGTGTCGCTATTAGAGTTTGTTTTTGAGTTTAATATAGCTGCTTTCGTATGGGCTTCACATCCTTCTTGTATTTGAAAGACGAAGATGCCTTGAAGTGATATCTGCGTTGTTTAGCCATTGCATATAATGATGATTTGGTCGTCAAGGGATGAAATGAAAATCGATGGTATAGTTTGTTCACGGATGTGGCTCTCTTTTCTGAAGAATTTGCAGCCATTCAAATCGTCTTTGTTAAATAGGAGGTAGTGCTGTTTGACCGAATTGATGAGTATAAAGGGCCTGCTTGCTACAATTAACACAATAAGTTGCATTATCTAAAGGTACACTTGTGATTTTGAAAACATTAAACTCAACCGATCTTACTACAGGAATAACTAATAGAAAATTTAACCTTTGATCGCTATAATACACATGAGTTTCGATTAATTTATATAATTCGATTACATTTTCTATACTAGGGTGAAGAGGTAAATATAACCCATTGGGTGAAAATTTTTCGATATTGTATAATTCTTTTATTAAGTTTGCACCGTTAATAACATAGGGGCGCAGAATACCACTGGAGGCGAAAGTAATTATACCCATAATGTGCGCTTAAGTTAGCGAATATCGATCTGTTGTCATTACAAAGGAAGCAAAGATTTCAGTAAACATGGTAGTGTGATTGACAAAGTACGGGCTCAAGTTTGTCACGTTATCTAATTGATTAATCGCTGTGATGCTTCTGGATACTTTTAAGTTAAGATCGTGTATTTGTTGAATAGTTATAAGATAGCTTTGTGAACTGTTATTTGCTCTTTAATTAAATTTTGTATGTGATCTTGATTTTGATTTGGAATTTCTATCTGCTCATCGTGGTATTTTGCGTCAATATCGTCCAATGTTCCAAATAATTGTTTGGCTACGTTTCCAACGACATTTAGTAGTCCTCTTTTTTGTATTAGGTCTGTGTTTGAAGCCAAGAAATTACTAATCAATTTATTTCGAGCTAGTATACGTGCATAAGGTTGTTTTAGTTCCGAAATAAAGTACGAACATTCTCTCAGTTCCATATTCAGCTTAGATAGATCGTAACATATGCCAACAATTTTTTCAGTTAATATACTTATCTGTTTGCACTGCAATCTAATATCTTGTAAATTGGTATGGACCAGAAGTTCCCACCTGTCGCCATATAATTTCGCACGACCCACATGTTCGTAGTAAAACTCAGAGACTTTTTCCAATTTTATAAGATTGTAAATTTTCTCTGTATCTCTCATTGTCAAGCAAATGTAGCCCACCATAGAAGAAATGAGTAGGAAAGCCCAAAAGTTCATCTTCGCTTTATCCTGCAAGGATATATTAATATTACTTAACTCGACTTGATGTACGGGATGAAATGATTATTATGCACATTTAAGGGTAGTAGTATTGACGTTTTCAGTGGACAATATTTTATAAGGGCTTAACCATATGGGAGATAATTTTTACATCTGCCCTTTTGAGTTCTTTCGTCCTTTAGTAATACTACGTCGCCTTCTTTAAAGGTTAAGGGATTTAAACGTTCGTCGCACTGAGATTTGGAGAGTTGCAAATTTTCCCTTGCTATCTATCTTACTATACCCGGTTGAAGTAATTGGCGTAGTATTGTTTACGAATACTGCATCATTTTTAATCCATGTATCACAGTCGGTTTGGGATTGGTTAATAAAGCATTTGAGATATTCTACGAAATTTCTATGGCTCCGTTCGCAGAACCATTGGATTGTGGTCTATAGGCCGTGATCTGTACTTTTGACTTTAGTAAGTATTTGCTGAGGGGTTCCAAATCGGAAAATGATTTCTATAACTAAAAGTAAAGGCAAGTGCGAAAATGCACATGCTATCAAATGTTGTAACTAGATTCGACGGGCCGCCGATAAGCAGGCCATGTATTTCTGAATAACCCGTCTCATAATATCACAACCCAGTTGAAATTTATAATGTGAGAATGACTTGCATTATCGAAATTCGTAATGAAATTGGTCAGTCATTTAGCAATAATTTCTTTTATTTTTGATTTTGTAATTTAGAATTATGGTAGGAATAGCATTAAGCCTTTGTATAAATACTCGATGTAAAATCGTGAAAAATATAGAATAGAATCAGAACTCATTCGAGGCGTTTTTTTCTATCTGGTTGAAAGTTGCGATCGGAGCAATAAGACCACTATTCAAATAGCGGCATCTATTGCCTGAAATCAATTCCTCAAATATTTCTTCGAAAATAAATAAGCGGCATCGCTGTCTATTAAACTGCAGATAAATTTTGGCAAGTGAATATATATACTTTTGCCTTATGCAAGTCGTAATTTTAAAGAATCATTAAGAACTCAAAAGTGAAATCTACAGGAATCAAGAATAATCGTATTACAATTAGCCTCTTGATTAGGAATGGGGATAGCATCAGTGTATTTGGTAAGATAATCGATAAATGTTAAAAGGTATTTATTTCCACTGTTAGTAACTCGAAATGGGCCTACAATGTCCACACAAATCTTTTCAAGGGACTCCTTAGCAGTAGAAGTAATGATTATTGGCTCTCGCGTGGATCTAGTTATTTTATTTTCCTGACAACTGCCACATCTTTTGATAAAGTTTTTGATATCTTTATATGTATATGTGTTTCCATTTGTAGTACTGTTTAATTCGATAGTAGATTCTATTTATGCCGTTATGACCACCTGTTGGGTTATAATGATACTCGTTTTGATTTTTGAAATTTGATCTTTCGTTAAATCGGAGGTTAGGTTACCATGGTAGAATGTAATAGCATTTTCGGTGTCCTAAAAAATGTAATTGACCATATCAAGAATAAAATTGAACTTCAGATATTTATAAAGTAAATTTTTTGTAGGGTTCGGTAATTTAATAGAATTTATTTTATAAATGTTTAGATAATTCTTAAGAGAATTGAATGTTTCGTATACATCTATATACCCCAGATTGATGCTTAGAGAGTTAACTATAAGGAGAAGAATGTTATTATTTTCGCCTTGCTTAATAGGTATTACGCTATTCTTGAGTCTTTATGTTCTCGAGTCTCGAATGCACTCAAACTCTTTGAGTTTGAGTTTCCAGAGCATCATACGCGAACTTGGATCCTTACAATTGTGTAGATACATTAAAAGTTTATGATCCGTATAGATTTTAAACCTTTTACCAAAGTGATAAGGCCTACTACAATTAGCAATTGGATAATCAGTACACAATTGCTAATAGCTCTTTATCCAGAATTGAAAAATTTGGGTCGCTTTTCCCTAAGGTTCTCGAAGCGTAGGTTGAGAGATTGAGAGATCAGAACCAATTTCGCCTTGAGATAAGATCGATCCAATAGCGTACCCGCTAGCATCGGTGTTTAATATGGATTCCTTGGTGAAATCAGGGTACTGCAAACGGGGTGGATTTATGAGACTTTCGTTTAGAAAATTGAACGATTCGGTATATCGTGGGGACCAGTTAAAAAGTGTTCTGTTAAAGGTTTTGATATCTTGCCGAAATTTCTTATAAAACGCCTGTAATAGCCTGCTAAACCTAAAAACACTTGGTATCCTTAGCATACTTGCAAGTAGGAAAGTCTTTTACAGTTTTAACTTTACCAGGGTCAGGAGCGATTCCCTCTTCGCTGGTAATGTGAGCGAGATAAATGAGCTCTGGCCTAAGAAAATCACATTTCTCTGGCTGAAGCTTTAGGTTATTCAGCCGTGATCGATCGAATACTTCTTTAAATGTGCTGTTATGTTCTTCTAACGTTCGCCCATAAATCATGATGTCGTCCATGTACACGAAAATTTTCGATCCATGTAGACCAGACAGAGCATTATCCATAAGCCTCTGAAATGACGCTGGCGGCCCTTTAAACCAAAAGGCAATTGGACGTATTCGTAGTGACCTAGATCTGGGGAAAAAGCTGCTTTCTCTCTATCACCTGGATTCACCTCGATCTGGTGGAATCCGTTCGCTAAGTCGAGTGTCGAGAAAAACTTAGAATTGCCTAATTGGTCGAGTATCTCGGTGATAGCAGCATAATTAATATGGGAAATAAACTCAAACTTTGAATCAAGTCTCAAACCAAGGTCATTAACAGCAGATTCTTTGATTAAAAGCATATTCTTTGTTTAATCAAAACTTAGACCAGATATCGTTGATGTCCTAAAGATGAAAGTGGTCTAGTCTACATATTATTATATGACTTTATAGAGAAAGTCTTCTATTTAGAGAAATTAATACCCATTCATCACTGATATTTTCAAGATCTGAGGCCAACATTAAATTTCCCAACTCATAAATGTTCCGCCGTCAATCATAATAATATAATTAGAGTTCATTTTACGAAAATTTTCCCGATTGCTCCCACAAACTTAGATACAAAGAAAACTCAGATGGAAACATCGACAACGTTTTTTATATGAAGTTATCAGACCATGCCACAATTTTTTGAATCTGGCAATTTTGTCCTTTTTCGTTTAAAAGAGCTTTTCGTGAGAGAAAGCCATACCCCTGCGGCAATATTCAAATCCAATTCAAATCACTTTGGAGTTGCGTTTCTGGGCAACTCGGTAAAGTTGTACTGATGCGGAAATGAATTGCTATGGACTCAAAATAGTTTCGAATTGATTTTTAAGGGTCTATTAAATCGAAAGAGACACAGAAATGTCCATTTCTCATTAAGTCGCAATGTCGAATTTGTATGGGAAATAGCCGGATTTATTGAAACTTTTTCTCATTTCGATTATTATTTTAACCATTTATTGCATAATATGGATCTGTTCAAGATTTAAGTTTTTGCAGACGATTGCAATTTTTATGTCTGTAATTAACTATGTAAATAATGACTTTTTTCGAAAATAATTTAAAGAAGGGTACTTCTTTTCCATAGTCCCTATCACAATTATTCTACATTATGAACCTGTTCAAAAGTGCATCAACGTATTTGGAGAATAATTTTTCTAATTGTGATATATAAATCAATATGAAAATGGTATTTTCTGTTAAATGTTATGGAAATCTTCGAAAAATTTCTTCATTTACGTAGTTCACTACATGTGTAGAAAATGCAGTCGACCGCAGGAACTGTAATTTTGATAAAGCCCATACTCTCTATTAAATAATATAGAAGGGCCTGTTCGAGAATTCAGTTTCTGCAGTCGACTGTAATTTCTATGCGTGTTAACTTATATGGAGAATATGTGATGTAACCAACCTAAAGCCATAAGCACCCAAGCGAATTATGAATGAAATGTAAATTGAACCCAATAAAACTACGCGAACATTACTCACAGCATAACAAGCAGGCAAGGTGAGTCATGTAAACAAAAACAGAATCTCGTGCCATGACACAGAAAAGACGCTCACCCGAACGAGCTTGTTTATGAAAGTGTCATATTGCACTTTCTTTAGCTTCAGCTGGGGCTAGAGCAATTAATTTAGGTTGATTGCATTACATTATTACAGTATTATTACTTCGCACTCGGTTGTCTTCACTA
>QYTT01095161.1:12135-36181 GCA_006980735.1 Dasypogon diadema
AAGGATTGAAATATTGGAAACATTAAAGCCATTATTAGTGCCGTGTATAGAATTCGATAAATGCCATGGAGTCACTGGAGTGCCAGTGTCAAATTGAGCAAATAAGTGATAGTGCTCTGTTTTAATTGGCATCCACTTAAAGTTATGAGAGTGCTTGAAGTTCTAGAGTGGAAGGCTCTGCCTCAAATAATAGTGGTGTCCGGGAGTATATAGATGTAGGTTAAACTAGCTGCAATTTCTCATTCATTTCCACTACTTATAGTGGAAAGTGATCTTAAAGCGTTTAGAGGAGTAGAATTTAGTAAGTGCAAAATTGCAAATCATGGCTTAAAAATCTGAAAGGCTTTGACTATATAAGATCTTTGCAACTTCCGTTATTGTCAACATTATTAAACCTGGCAGGCACACGGTAGGCACACGTTTTAACTGGATAGGTTCAGTCCGTAGTATGCTAGGCTAGGAAGGCCTCATTAACATTGGCTGGACAATTAGTGCAAAAGTACATTAGGGCGTTATAAGTTCCCAATTAGTAGAAAACGGTTTGAGACTAGAATCCTTCGAGAGTTGAGTTAAGTTTGTGTTGATGAGTAGTTTTGTTTCGTTTTATGAAGAGGAAATCCAATTGCCGGACAGTATGTCGATCATCCACCTCGCACTATTGACTATAGAATTCCTTTCTCGAGTCTCAAAGAATACCATCTTGGGACCGTTTGCCACATTATTCCGGGCCGATTTTCTTGGTTTAGTTGCCCATTGGACCGCTTTTCGGCTTCTCGCAGCACATCAGTTCTTTGAGCCTATGTTATTCTTTCTTGTGAAATCGGCACAGATCCGACTCTACGACTGCTTTCCCATCTGTCAACCAGCTGTAGAAAAAAAAGCGCATACTTGCCGCCATCTCTATCATCTCCAAAATATGAATACTCTGTGTCTGGTTAGGAACTGCGCTAGTTGGTAGTTCACTTGGTTGTGTTTTCTGTCAATCCTCAATCCGATCTGCTGAAGCAATCTGGCAGCCCATTGTCCTCTTTCTTCGCTGTCCCATATCTCTTGCCGTCTACTTATTGTGTGGGACCTTTCCTGCTTGCTTAGCCTTCTTCGCCCGATTACAGTCTTTTTAATGTACGTGGCATTTCTTTCCATTAAAAGGAGTCCGGTCAATATAGGCCCAGCGATGACGGAACTAATAGTTCGAAACTGCACTAAATGCATTAAAATGTTTCAAAGTAAAATTTCATACTAAATTTGCATTAACTTGTAACATTTGTTAGGTTATAAAAATAACCGAAATTTTCTGTGCTGTGCTGCATTATAGAATTGTCCCTTGAGCTTAGGCAATATTTAAAGAAACCTTTAGTCAATCCACGTTAAAAATAAGTCCAGTTTCAAAATTTGTCAACAAGCAGAACATGTTCCTCGCATAATTAATATTTTCTTTCTAGTTCATTTTAACCTCACATTTTTATTTTCAATATCTGTTTTTTTTATTTAGAAAATAGAATTATTTGTATTGGGATCGTTTCGGTTAAAAAATGAATGTTTTTTACATTTTAATTTAACAATAGGGGGAAGATGTGAAAACTTACCCATTCTGCTGGCCGAGCTGGTGTAAAAGACGTTGTAATTTATCTGGGTACCAGTGGTTGAGACAATTCTAGTGACAAGAATTTATTGTACTTGCAAAGCCACTGAGATGTTGCACAGTAAAATTTTATGCCAAAACATTTGAAGTTTACTTGAAACATTTATTGAGTTAAAATTTTCAAATTCCTCTTTTTTAAAATTTCTTTTGATGTTCGTTCTGCTGTGTGCATGATAGGTTTGTTCTCTGTCCCTAGGCAATATCTTTCTTCTTTTGGTAAAATTCTCATTTTATTCCAGACGAACTCATTTCAAATGGTACTGGCCACTGACGAAGTGTATACATATGCTATTTTCAATTATGTGACAATTAACTGGTCGTCTCATACTGAAGCTGGTGGTGACACAACTGGAGGAGAAGGAGGAGTCCCAGCATTCGTAAGTATTAGTTTCCTTAGTACGGAGAAATTTCCCCCGTTTTATAAAAAGGATGCGGAAAATTCATTGTGTGGCTTTTAATTTTGATGGACATTGTTAACTTCAAGGAATAGTCAAGCAGTTCTCTTTATTATTTGTGAAGTTTTAAGATAATTTAATGAAAAGGTCTCAAAGGCGATATAAATTTGATAATAACATGTTGAAACAAGCTGGTACCAGCATTAAAAGTTGCATTTATTCATTTCCTTTTGCAGATTGGATTTAATGCCGGAAATGGCACACAAGCATTCGAATATAAGCCCTACAGTCAGGCCTCAGTACTTCGAGATCTTACAGGGAGAGGATGGGCAAATGGTTTTCCGGGCAGGCACATATTCCGATTAGATGAACGAATCATGTTAGGAACATGCAATAAAGATATCGGTGGGTATCGGATTGTAAAGCTGATGCAGTTTCCAATTCATTTATATGCTCCTTTTCAGATGCATCTCACTTGCCTTTGGTATTTGCTCCAGAATCAGGAAATATGTTAGGGGGAACGGTAGTCAACATTACAGGGCCATGTTTTGATCCAAACGAGCGGGTTGTTTGCCACTTTGATAACGAAAATGTTGTGGCACATGTGGTCGATAAGAACCGGGCCATTTGCGTTCAACCATTCCTCAAAGCACAGGGTTACATACGATTCGAGATTTCAGTTGGAAGTGAGAGATTTAAATGGCGTGGAAAATACTTTGTTGGTAAATCAAGGATTTATATTTAAATTACATCGTTCGTATGTCTAAATAAATCGTTTTTATTGCAGAAACTCCTGCCACAGCAACCGAACGCATTTTCTTTGAAACTGACGATGTATTTAAGAAAGCTCCAGCGGAAATCAAGATCTCTTGGAATAAGTTTAACTTGACTGCAAATTTGAATGCAAACGTTCAGATTTCTTTGTGGGGCTATAGGGAAACAACAATTAGGCCTCAGCTAGAGTACATAGATATGATTGAGAGTGCAATAACTAACACCGGTTCGTACGTTATTGCTCCTGCTAACTACAGGAATAGAGATAATCCAAAAAACAACGACATGCAGTTTGGCTTCCTCCACATAAATTTGACTAATCCAGAGGACTTCTCCGGACTTAAAATAAGCCCGTAAGTAAAACTTTCCGGAACTGATTTTGTACAAAGAGTATGAGTTTTCGTCAAAACAATACTACTTTAAGCAGATTTAATATTTGAGTAAAATAAACCTCCCTGGTTGCAACATATTGTTACGCTCCAAGGGAAGTAGATGGGGATGAAATGTGTTACGGCTTGCCAACATTTTGCAAGGAATCCCAAAAGTTATTAAAATAATCCCTAAAATTTGGGTATCATCTCACCCAGAAGGAATGTAAGATGTCTATTTTGTTGATCTCGTGGGAATATGTTTCTTCACGCAGATATTTTCTGAACCCGAACATATAATTAGTCGCTTGTTATTCTTATGCTGCCACCTTCACTCTCATCGTTCATTTTTGGTATCGTCCTCTTAAGGAAATTAATATTTCAAAGTTTTATCCAAATTAAACGACAAATCCTTTAATTGGAAGCTGTTGTCCTCGGCGGGGTGGAACGGCGAATACTTTTAATTGACATGGTGTGCCAGAATGGTTGGATGTGGATGCGGTAACCGCGGCGGCGGAGGCAGCGAAGAGAATTAATTTGATATCTAGATAAAATGCGCACTTTAATTCGCAACAGATAGCAGACTGAGTAGCAGTGATTTGTCAACGGGAGGTAAATATATTTAAGTGGGTAAGGATATGTGGGTGGATTGCGGGGGAGAGATGGCCTTGTTCATGGAAACAGAATAATATCATTACCCAAACGTCTTTGCTGGGATTAACAAGAATCGCGTAACCGCAGATTTGCTAAGAGTTTCCTTAATTTGAAAAGCCTAAGTTCACGTCTGGGTTGATCTCCTTGAAGCCAGTCAACTGTACAAAATGCGATAAACCGATAAAGCTGATATTTGTTGCTCGTTTATTTCACTGAAGTGGAGTTAATTGCTCTTTAATTACTGCTTTGCCTAGCAAGAACTGCAAATTAAGCTGAAATGCTTTCTGGTAACGAAAATAAACTTGTAAAATGATTCTTGTAGATCTCATGGAGCGATTGGTTTTTAAGTCATTGATTAAATTTTCATGCGATTGTCCTTAAATAATTTAATTAAGAAATCTGTGGTTGGCGATTAAGCCGGAGAATTACCTATGTGCAGTGCTCAATATTTTTTAGAAAATTACTCCACAAAGGTGACACTCGGCTTTTTGTTTATCTAACCTATTGAGGCCAAACTCAACTGACAGGCATTATCAGTTTGATAAAATGTGAAATTGAAAATCAGTAAAAATATTCTCGAAAATCTGTAATTAGCTCACGTTCTTATTTCCCAATAGGTTAAAATCTACAGAACTCAAATACTCGAGTACTTGAATACCCCAAACTCAAATATTCGAATACTCTCCAATTGAGTACTCAAATATTCCCTAGCTCATGTACTCGGATATTCTTTCCCTCTTACTCGAGTGCTCGGTAACCTAAAATTCTTTTACTCAAACCTTTTCAGACATACGACGAGCACATTAGTGCTTGAATTTGAAATGCTCGTTGATGTGGTTGTTTAATTCACCAGTCACCACTCGATTTTTTAAAGGTATATAGCTTAAGCTCAGGGGACAACCCTATGATGCACACAGCACAGCTTAGGCGGAAGGAAATTAGGGAAGAGAAGATTGGAAAATTTTAAGCTGACTTTTTATTAAGGTATTGATTAAGTCTTTTGTCATATTTATTGTGTAACCATATCAGCCAGTTTTCCTGATATCTATTTTTCATTTTTATTATTCTTCAAATTATCGGTAACCACAGTTTCACCAAAAAATCGTGCACCAAGCTGTTTTTAAATATTTGCAAAGTTCTTGTCAGACCCTCTCTTGATTTTATGTTCCCCTTCCTTCTTGACATTAAGTCCTCCACTCTCATACTTTTGGACAGCATTCATTACTACGTCTTTCACATCGTCCTCTATGCCACATGCTCCATCCATTCCAACTTGCAGAGAGAAGAAAATTGCTCTCCAGTAAACTCATCCTACACGTCCATTTCTTTCTCCTTTTCTTTCCAGCTCCTTCGATTTCGACCTATTGTTATAATTACCGATATCAAAAAACACAACTAGAGTTTTCACTAATGGCTCGAAGACAGAACTACAAACAAGCTGCGTCTTCTACTTCTCTAACTTCGACCTCGAGGATCCCCTCTTCCCCACCCCACCTCGTACAATTTTAATGCTTACACTAGAGTAATCTTTTTAATCACCTCTTGGTATATTTTAGTAGATAATTCCCTCATTATACTAGATAGTACAGCTCTCTTCATGGCATCTATACCACGGTGTCAATACTCCATCACTTTATAGATTTGCTCTTCTGTGGGTGCAGGCTCAATTCTTGCGAAGGGCATGCTGATTGGGTACGACAGGCTGATTCAATTCTACTGATGACAACTGTATTTCCAAAACCACTAGGATATTGCACAGTAAAGCTTCAATCCAAAAATGTGGAAAGGAATCGACCAAATGTGTTAGCTCTGGAAAAAATGAGCTCTGCGAAAAATTGCGTTTGCAAAGATCAAATGTTCCTTGTTTAGAATTTTACGCATGGAAAGATGATATAATCACTGATAGTAGTGTGTTAGGAATTTGTGGAAAAATTATCCATAAGAATGTTGGTCTTATCCAGTCACGTTATGATAGAAAGCATAGAAGAACTGATCAAATTGTTTTTGCTTTGATGAAACACCGAAATCGTTAGCATTATTTTGGCTTGTAAAAGCTTTCCGCTTAACGTTATTATATTAAATGGTCTGTTGGATTCTATGAGTTTATGATATTGGGACATCTGAAAGCCTCATACAATTCCGTCTCATTCAAAATAATTCTTTTGAATTTCAATATAAATGGGACGTAGAACTCCCCACTCCAAAATCCTCAACATAGTCGTACTTTCTTTTGAGTTCTACGATTTCTATCCAATATGACACCATAAGGATTTTACTTGGAAAGGTTCCGTAACTATTTAGGTTTATTTCTATTTTAAATTATTTTTTAAAATTAATGCTTTAGTTTTTAAATTACCATTATTACCTAATGCGTCGTTTTATTATTTTCAAATATACTTTTAGAGTACTATGGTCTAAACCTATTCCACTTGCTTGGTACTTTGGACCGCAGTGGGAACGCAGACATGGACGCAATTGGCCTAGGGCGTTATGTGATAATTGGATAAGAACTGATCGGTTCTTAAGGTATTTTATCAATTTAAAATTTCAAAATTTGGAAGACATAACTTTATTATTGCAGGAATTTCGCTGCAGAATTACCTCTATGTCCGTGCACTTTAGAGCATGCGATACACGATAAAGGTCGTTATATGCCTGATTTTGATTGTGATATAGACACTAATCCCACATGTCTACATCATAAAGGAGCAATTCACTGCGTAAGAAGTGGTCAACCTAGGTAATTTTTTATATAATGTGAATTTATACCAGAAACATAAATTGTGATTTTTGTAGTCCTCAAGGATCAGAACAACAATGTTGCTATGATCGACACGGCTTTTTACAACTGTCATATGATCAAATGTGGGGTTCACGACCAAGAAGAATCCATAATATTGGACAAATGCCCTGGAATGAAGCTAACAAGGTGCCAACTTTGTCGACGTGGTTCCATGATATTCGACCTTATTACTCCTGTTGTTTCTGGCAAGATGAGCAAGCAGTTGGGTGTGAAACTTTACGTTTTGAAAGACGTCCATCCCAAGACTGTGTCGCATATCAATCACCGGGAGTAGCTGGAGTTTTTGGTGATCCACATTTCGTTACATTCGATAATCTTCATTATACTTTTAATGGAATGGGCGAATTTGTTTTGGTAAAAGGCAATAATGGTCAGGAAAAATTCGAAGTGCAAGGGAGATTTGAACAAGTAGCTCATAATATTCATGGTCCAGTTAAGGCTACTCAGTTAACGTCGATTGCTACAAGAGGAAATACAACAACAGTGATTGAAGTGCGTTTAAGACCTCCCCAAGCCCAGTGGCGTTATCGTCTTGATGTATTCGCGGATGGCCGTCGAATATACTTTGACCGACCTAGTCTTAGATACCAACATTTCCACGGTGCCACCGTATATGCACGCCCACGCATTCTTAATCAGTCTGAAATTGTTATCATGTATTCCTCTGGAGCTGGAGTTGAAGTTGTAGAAAATGCTGGTTTTATGACAGCGAGAGTTTATGCCCCATGGTCTTTTATTGTAAGATTTTACATTCTCTGTTATAAGGAAACGTTAAGAGTTATTTTTCTGTTTCAGAATAAAACTAGTGGACTTCTTGGTAATTGGAGTTTCGATATGCAGGATGACTTCACACTTCCAGATGGTAGAACGGTTGGAATAAATCTGAACAACTTTGAATCAATTCATAAAGATTTTGCAATAAAATGTATGTGATAGTTTTACGTGAATATTCCTTAACTGATGTATTTCTAAAAATTAGGGATGTTGGCTGATCGAGAGTTACCTGGAATTGGTGCGGCACTATTTACAAGAGAATTTGGACGAACTGCTAGCTACTATACCAATGAATCATTTGTACCGAATTATCTGAGAGAACCAAGAGATTTCCTACCATCGAATCGGTCTTACGATATAGAGAGGGCAACAGAATTGTGTGGTGAAAGTTATCAATGCCGATTTGATTATGGCATGTCTCTTAACAGAGATATGGCATTTTATACAAAAGAGTATTTTGACAAAGTGGTCAACATTAAGGCAACTAATGAAAGGTACGTGAAAAACTGTCTCCACTTAATTTTTTAAATAAGCATCGTTTTAGGCGAGTTATTTCTTGTGGAATACTCGAAACACCTCGGTTTGGTCGAAAACTGAGCTTTGAATTTACTCCTGGTTCAAAAGTCGCCTTCGAGTGTAATGAAGGTTTTATTTTGATGGGAGACCAGAGAAGGATCTGCACTGCTGAAGGAAAATGGGATACACCTGTGAGTGGATACACCGAGTGCTTACGTAAGTCTCGAATTAATTTTATTTCAAGCAAAATGATGTTACTTCATCTGCTTTTAATTTCCCCTTACTCGTGTTTTCATAATCTTCCGTAATAGTTGATTTGTTTTACATACATAAATATAAAAGCTCATTTTCTTTTTCCATCATTTTTGTGAGTTTATTATCTTCAGACGTAGGCATCATTGAACATTTCGGGCTTTCAGAAATAAAATATAAATTTAAAAATTGTGGGATTCATTTGAAAAGAAAAACGTAGATGGAGCGTTTCCGAGCAAACGCACACTAGATATTGAAACCAAAATTGCTTCAAAATATATCTCTCTCCCTCAAACTCAAAATATGTTACTGAACTAATTGAACAAATGGACAGATGTATTGTTTCATATATCTATTCTTTGAAAATTCAAAAATTTATTTGACATTTTTATTCTATTTCGATTTTGCTAAGTTAAAGTCTTTTTTGAACAATCTTAGTAATTGATATTGCATGCTGAATTTTTTAAAATATATTTCTATTCATAATTGATGTAATTAAATGCTTTCATTGATTTTACATGAAATGTGTATGTGATAAATAGGTATTCTTCCACTGTCCAAAAATTTTTTCAAATTTGAAAGATGACATTATGTCCATTTATATTAAAACTTTAGTGACTGCTGTAGTCTATGCTAGAATTATTTTGTAAAGGTCGGAAAGTGTTTTTAAAAGCAGGCTATATCCTTAAAAAATTAGATACAGGCTATATATATATGTGGCTGTAAGCTTTTGACGTAGAACGTGTAAGTGGTTAGTCAGGGTGAAGAGGGCAAAAGAAATAAAGCGAACAGAACCGATACCCCGTTGAGTAAACACGGTCCCACACATCGCACATCAACGCAAACTCATTCCAAGAGTGTACCCTGCTAAAATACCCGATCTGATCTGAGTGTGAAGAAAGAGAAAATCAGGTATTATTTTCAGGAGAGTATATTCAGAATGAGAAAGGGCCATTCTCTCCGATTTCATAACCACTTTAATATTGTTTGTTGACAGCCCTTTAGAGATGGTATCGTTTTGAATTGAAGGTCGTTCCTCCCTATGAATAGTCCTCTCCTGCTCTCCGTTACATTATTTTATCATTGTAGCGATATTAGTCCTGCTTTTGCTCTTTTATTGAAAAGTCCGTTTTATACTTTAATCACTTTTCTTACTGGGCTTTGATTTAAAAATGTCAATTTCATGAAAAGCAAGATCTAATCTGAGTGTTCTTAAGCAGTTGATACAAACCACCACTATAAAGAATTTTCGAGAAAGTATTCAGTGCTGCCTGCGTAATTCGCATTACTTTCATTCATCACTATTGCGTACTTGCATCAAATGTTTTATTCAGAATATATAAAAATCATATTTCTTTCAAAATCAGGTGAAGTTTACTATACTCGTCGAACGGCGTGGATAGCAACAGGCATTATTCTAGCTGTAATTGCACCTATTATGCTTTGTATTGTGTGTGGCGTGTATTGTTATCGTCAGAAGGCAATGAAGGAAGATCCACACTGGAAAATGACACTACCTCGATCTAGATCTGGTTCACGGGCGACCTTACGACATCTTAACAGCGAGGCTAGTGAAACTGATCAGGACACCCTCAAGAAAAGTAGGTCATATGAAAGAGTTTACCGCACTCATGAACCGCTTGAAGGAAAACCGATAATTGAATTTCCAGAAAAGAAATGGGACTTGGATGATGAGGATGTGACATCGTCAGAAGGAAGTGAGTTTAAAGATTCTAAAATCGCTAGGGATATTGAGTACATTAATAAAATAGGTGAAAAGCCACGGCAAACTGGTCGACGTTCTCTTCGTTCACAAAACAGCCACGATGTAATTGAAGAAGAGGGTCAACAACAACAACCAATCGAACACTTCCCAACTACACAAACTGAAGACATTTCTTCACATCATGGGTACAGTCCGACATTTAGTGCTGCAGATAGAAATAGTGGTACTAGTTTTCCGGGGGGCAATTTACCATCCCCTACTGGAGGCGTACGAGTATTTCCAACCCCGCCAAGTGCTTTTTACACACCACCAGCTTCAACTCCCGGCTCTCCAGTAACACAAGCAACTCCATTGACCCAAGAAGTGGGTCTTCCACATGTACAAAATACAAGATCGACAGAAGTTTGAAATCTGCTCAACTTTAGAAATACCACGCCTTTGCTATTGTAGGATTAAGTATATGACATAGTTTTAGTTGTGTATTTTTTTTACTAAGCTTCTGTTTCGTTAAATTTTTTGTTTTATATTTTTGGGGAAATTGCATATCCATTTCAAGTTAGAATATTCAGTTTCATTTTCAAACAGAATGAATGCATATTTTCATTGTGCAAATGTCTATAGGCTTTGTTGAAAAAAAAACCGAAAGTCGTTCTGGTATAGAATTTGTCGCATAATTGTTAATTTTGAAAATTAAAATGTTTTTAACAAGTCTCAGAAGGGTTTAGCAAATCTTCCCATGACTGTTTCATGTCTCTGCCTCCTCTTTTTATTTTTGTGTTTTTTATCAACCTTCTGAACTGTTTTTGTAATTTCCATTGTAACTATATATGTCAATGTTTTAAAAAAATCGATGTATCTAATTGTAACAAAATGTTTCTTTTCCATAAACTGTTCACCAGTTGTTTTCTAACAATCTTCAATAGATGTATAGGTGTTCTTCTATTTTTTCGTAACAAGACTTGCAGATAGAATAATGCCTGATTGTTTCTATCGCTTTCAGTACTTTTATATATGTACATTATACACATAAGTATGGTTTATTTGCGCATAAGGTGAGTTTTTCATCACATGTGTACGCATGCTACTTACTAACTTATTAAACTAAAGTAAATATCAGTTTTGTTTTTTATTTTGCCCACTAATTTCTAAGAACCGCTATCGTTCATATGGACATTTTTCTGTGTAAGTTTTTGAATAATTTGGGTACATGTGTAAATTTATTATAGATTTCCAAAAATGTTGTACGTGTAACTATGAATATTTTTTTTGAGTTACATGACGCTGATGATGATGTTGAAATCACAATTTTGAGTGGGACGCTTTCAGCCAAAGATCAAAAAATTGTTTTAAGAATGGCCTGTTTCTTTAATGCTATCCGATGAACAAAGCACTAGAAATTTTTGTAGAACCTTTGCTTCAAATGAAACAGAAAAAGAGAAAGTTTAGGTTGTTAAACACATAGAAAAATAGTTAATATTGGTTTTAAGAATCAAATGAATTGAAAAATATTTCATTTGTTTAAGTTCCACTTAAAGACAAGGAAAGTGGAAAAATTTTTGAAAATGGAATTAGCTAGCAGATTTACTGTCATTAAAAATAAATTTCAGAAGTTTTTCGATGTGTCCATAAGGTTCGATTTCATCGACATGACCTTTTATCTGTATCCAATACTGTTTTGCTAGCTAAAGTAAACGGCCCAATTTATGACCCTTTAAGAAAAGTAAGTGCGAAGTCTTGCTTTCATATACAACATAATATTTATTTATTTTGGTCTTTCATGAGTATTATATGCCCTTTTAAATTATAACAGCAAATTTACTTACTGTTAATGTAATTTCACTAATACACGTTCATGGACTCAGCTACGGACCCTCTGAAATGGTGTGCCCTAGTTTCTGACCCTACGGATGACTGAGTTATTGACCCTAAAGATTTATTTTAAGATAAATGATTTTTGAGGCTTCTTTTTGCTAAATAACTAATAAATCTGTAAACTAATAACAATGCCCTCTTGCTAGGGTCCGTAATATATCTACCTGGTATTAGACCCCTTACATCTCTTGATCTTGATCCCTCTTCAACTATTACACAGGGGTTTTACCTCATTGGCACTGCCCCCTGTTCTCTGGTTTAGCTGCACCCCTATATTTGTGCCAAGTTATAATACACAAAATCACTGTATGTAAAGTACCTGCACTCTTAAGTACCTATCTGTTTATGAACTCGTTATTAGTAGAAATTAAAGCAGATTTACGTTAATACTTCAAACATTTTCAACCTTTCAAAATATGCAAAAAAACAAAAAATGGTTTTTTTTTTGTCTCGTCATAGGCGAATTATCCTTTAAGAAAAATAACAAAATGTAATGTACAAAATGCGAAAAACATTATGTGGATTGTTTTTGTTTTCTGTTATCTGCGATCTGGAAAACCGGTTTTAATTTTTATATCTGAAATATCAGTCGTTAAATGAACTATTTCAAGTTAGGTGTTTAAATTTAAAGCTGATCCTATGGAAATAATATCAAAGAGGAACGGCTTTATCGCACATGTACACTGTACAAGAGCGTGACTTTTATAGAGGGGCAGAGGAGAGGAGGGACGGGGGTAATGAAAAACATTTTGACAACTGATCTTGGCTGCTGTGTATTTTTTGCAACTCACCAAAATTAACTATGATGTGTGCTGTCCCAAATTCTAGGAAAAATTTCTCCCTGTAACGTAAGAAATCATTTTTCAAGTGAGTTTTGTAGTTTATATGTTTTTACTGACACATTTTTGTTAAGAAATTGATCCAATGGTAAAAAATATGCATGCAAAACTGAACTTCTTCCTTGACACATTCCGTGGGGACTAATTTTTGTTTATTTTTCGGTCCCTTGATTTGAAACTAGGAAAAAGCCATAAGTAGCACACTGAACAAAATATTGGGGGCAAAAATAAAATCGAAAGAATTACATTGTTAGTTTTTAAGAGATGTGCACTGGTACACAGGAATTTATTTCGTTTTTTGCATAGCTACTTTTCTAAATATATTTCCTATTAATATTTACCTGTTTAACTGTTAAAATTTAAATTCTTATTATAGCCCCTCTCCCATACTACTCACTTTTCACGCCTGTACTGTGCTCGCGAACACCAAATCCTCGATTTTACTACAAACAGAAGTTGACCCCGCGGGATTTGGGTTTATCATCGTTCCTGTTTGATATTATTTCCATAGCTGATCCCAGGTTTTTAATTTCAATTACAGATTTTCTATGTGGTTTTTCCCAGAATTTTAAACTCCTGATCTGCAAATGTTGTTTACTATATGTTAATTAAGAATTAGGGCGGTAACTCAAAAAGCTTTCCAGGTCGTTACTCACGTTAATTCAGGAGCATTTCTCAATTAATGGTTTTTCAAGTCAAGTTAAAAAATGTAACGATTCATGTAAACTTACAAAACTCTGAAATTTTAATAGGAAGAAACTTTACGGTTTCCGGGATAACAACTGTTGAAACATAATATGTATACGAGTCTAGTGTAATGTCGTAGAGAACATTAGTGGCTTTTAAATGGGTGCTTTCCTACTTCGCTTCGTTTAGCAGACACGAATCAACTTATCTATTTTTTGCAACGGTGATCTTAGCTCATCTGATCTTCGAAGTGTTTATCTAAATGATCAAATTTTACCCTGGGTAACAAAGGTGAATAGCTTGAAGATAATTTTTAATGGGAAGATGGGATGAAGTACTCATTATAAAGATTCTATGTTGGTCTTCGAAAACTATGGCTTTCAAGTAACTTATTCTCTGTGGAATTGAAACTAAAACTTGTCAGAACTTTATTTTTGCCTCTTTTTACGCTTTGCAGGACAATATGTCCGGTACTTGATGTTGAGAGTAACCGTAAGATAATTGCCTTAATGATGATTTCTGGTTATAGAACTCCATTATAGATTGTTCACTCGATTTTTATCTGAATATGAGAGCCCTACTGCTTGTAAAAAAACTGGAATTCGCTTCCTAATCCAATCAGGGGGTGCGGGAGGATGCCTAACGTCCGTTAAGTACCTACCTCAGCCAATATTTAACATAGCTTTAAGATGCGAGATAACCGATGCAGGTATTGACATATTTTTATGGTCGGTAGTTTTTTTCTCAAAGTAAACAACAATTTCCACACGCTTTTCTTCCACTCCTGAATTCAATTACATAAAATAAAGTTCTTTTTAATATGAAGAGAACCCCACGGAGAATCGAAAATCTCTAAAAGCCTAATCTTATTCCATATAATAACCTTTCTGGTTATTTTTAGGGATTCAAGTAGAACTATTACAATCGTAAAATAAATTGTATAAAATTCTTGTAGGTCTATTCAGTTTAATGACGTAATAAAAAAGGAATTTTTTTTTATGTAGGTCACTTTTAAATTAAAAGTGCCACCTTTTCTTCTGCTAACTGAAAAGTGCTGAAAAATATTTTCCTTAGCAACCAGAAGAATGTTATATCTCATGCATACATCTTTCGTCTATAGTAGCCTCACAATACATACAACAAATCCACCGCAATTTCATCCCACCTACCTTTCACATTCCGACGCCTACAAGGTTAAGAATAGGCCATGCCATTCCAATTTCCCCTAGAAAATTTTGCAAAATTCATATATATCATGGCTTTGTATTTTGCTCATAAATTCAAGGTAGGTGATTAAATTTTATGAATCTGCTGCGGTATCTTTAGAGCACCTATAGCAAACCCGTCCCCACCTGCTGCTCCTTGAACTTTAGCTTTTCATTCATTGCTTTAATTTCCTTATTCGAGTACTCGTTCAGTCTTGTTTTATTCTTACAGGTGAGGAGGAATATACTTCTCGAACCGCAAGCCTGTCGTTCGGCGTGATTTTAATGGTGTTCGTGCCGATTCTGCTAATTTCAGTGTGCGTTGGGAACAAATGGGTGCAGGGACGTAACAAAAAGGAATCTGGCAAGAACTTCTTTGATTATTAAAACTGACCTCCTTTGCTTCCTCGCCCATGCGCCAGCTGGCGGTACAATTTGCCATCCATCTCAGCTCTAAGCCACCCTATCACTTGTCGTTACGACCAAGATTCCCATAAATGAAAAATGCAGAAAATGAGATGGCATCGTTGCGAAGGAATTCCTTCAATGAAGTGGAGAATGCTGTGATGAAAATTCATTTTACTTGCTTTACACGTATTTTTGTTTTTTTTTTTATATTTAATGTTTAACATTTTCACATTTTGAATACTGTTTTCTCTTTGATGTGCTCACTGCCATCGCTATGACACTTGTAATGTAATGTGATCTTTGAAATTTTGTTTCATTTTAGATTTAATTCAATTCTAGGTAATAAATTATATTAATTTTCTGTAGGTATCTTAATTTCGGTGGTTCTTTTGGCTTTTACGTGATTTTGATAATTTTTTCAGTGAAGATATTCAAATAACAGATGCAATTCATATATTTCAGGAGATGGTACTCTATTTTGTATTCGTATCGTTTTGGTTTATAGTCCTTCTATAGAAAATCCATTACTACGCTAAATTCGTCGTGAGAATCGGTAAGATAATATCTCGAGATGTAAAATCCTGCGTGGGCCGCAGTCTAAAATTAATCACAATCGATATTTTGTCAAAATAAGTTGCATTGATTTAGCTATAAAAAAGCGTGACATGTTACATTGCGTAGGTGATCTTATAATGGACCACATCAAATATCCGATGCGATTGCAATTTGAATAAAAGATCTAAAAACTGTTTTCTAATCACTCCGACACATGAGACGTTAAGGAAGACTGGAGGAAGAATATAATTTGCAATTTATATAAGCATTCAAATTCCAGATAAATAATAGACTAAAATAAGGTGGCGCCTTTTCGATTACACTCTTCAGTCTGGCCTTAAACTTTATCTCACAGACTTTTGGATGCGTTAATGATGTGAACGTAATGGACGAATATCCAGCTGGTATCATAGCAATGGTAGTAAACCCATACCACTATGCTTGCGATATGGGGCTCCAACCAAAACCTTCTAAACTACAAGAAAGTACCTAGGTATTGGTTATAGGTAAAATTTTGGAGAATCGGAACCGGTTAAGAGAACATGTACTTCTACAAGTCTAGTGGTAAAACAACACATTTTTTCGTATAAGTTGAAGGAGGATGTATATTGCACATGTTCCTAATGAAGCGACAAAAGAGGAGAGTGTTGCGTTTTGTTTATGATAGAGTGTGACACCAAAATGGTGAATATAGGTAAAGAATGAACCATGAATTATAATATACTTTTCAGAGCTCATAATATAGTTAATTTCGTACAGTTTCTCACATTTATATGGATTGATTACGTGCCCAGAATGAACCACAGGATGCGTAAGGAGGCCATAAAAATAAATATTTAGGGTGGCCCAAAACGTGGAAAACCCCGTATGTGATGGTTTAACAATGTAAAAGAGGTTGCCATGCATTGCTCTGAGAAGATGCTGTGGAGAGACGCAGATGTAGAAGCGATTAAAATTCTACGGGGATTGCTCTAGCCAGCGACTTGAAACCAAAAATCATCGTTGCTTAAATGAAAAAACTGTCAGTAATTAACGTAAAGGATGACGTCGAAAATGGTTGGTGTAAAAGGTGAGTAAAAACAAATATTTTATTCAGAAAAGTTTTTATTTTTTGTAACAATATTCGGCCAGTTTAAGTACTGACAAGTGGACACTTTATATTAAATACTCAATAGAAGAAATAATATAAAAAATAACTTTTAGAGAAAAAATAATTTTTTTACATTTATAAAATATTTTTAAAATTTATCTAGATTATTAAAACTAAAACGTTGAGTGCAAAGTTTTCTATTTTCTACCATTTTAGATATGTGATAATAATTTTTTTTACTCATTATATTTAAATACTACATTATACATATATTTATTAAAACACATCAACTTGTCTGAAAAATGATTTATCACTGCGATTTTAGTGTTTGTCTTTGTAGCACAGCACCGCACATTTTATTTTGGTAATTTATTTATTTAAGACAGATAATTTTAACAAAATTAAACTACATAAATAATTTCCACCACCTATTACTTTATGTGTAATACTATTTTAAATGTTTGACTTATTTACTTTTTCCTTAAACACAGAAAAACTTTATTAAGTCTTCCTGAGACCTGTGTGTTTGTTTTCAGAAAAGTAATCTCTACAATTTTTGTCTTAGAAAACTTTTGTATTTTGCTACACGACAGCTTTTGTTAAAAGTGTTCTTTGTCAATTATGTGACAACAGCGCGATTCGATACTCATCATTAGGTTCGTCAATTTCTTCATCATGTTCATTTCTATAATCATCCCAAGTATTAACACATTCAGATGTATGTAAAAAAATAACATTTAGTGAATCCACAACATTACTCTGTAATCTATTACGAAGTTTGGGAAGACGAATTTCGTCTTCACTAGAATACCCGTCATCTTTAGACGTATCGTAAATTTTCTCTAGCATTTATCAATTATATCTGTCGAAATATTAACCCAGGAGGATTTTAAAAGGATGCAGACATCTCGCAAATTAAACTCCTTTAAGGTCGCATCGATAGTGTCACTGTTTGCAAGAACTCGTGAGAGTATACTGCTCTTATAAAACAACTTTGTCACCTTTATGAAATTCTGATCCATGAACTAGATCAGTGATATCACGTTCGGAGGGATAAAGATAGCTCGGATTGCACGGAAGGACTAGCGGCGTTGTTAACTAAAAGAAGTCTTTACTGTGGAAGACCAGTACTCCAGAGGTAGTTTCTAACGCATTCATTTGATTTGTAAAATGATTCCCAATGAAAAATTAAAAAAGGAACTAAACTTACTTCGGGGATAAAACCATTCTGCTGTAAGATAGATCCATTAATGGGTGCTCGCTTCTCTTTGAATTATAAACCACTTAAATAAGACTTCTCCTATTGCGACCAATTATCAAGGCAAAGTGTAGCAAGGTTAGAAGAATTAGAGGTTTCACGTCGAGAGAGTACAATATAATAAAACTTTGAGCAATCACGTGTAAGTAAATTGTCTATCAGTCCACAACCCAATCTAAATTATGACGCATATTGTCAATACTGGAGTGTCACCAGGTGCACTTATAAAACAACTGGCAATCGTCGGAATATAGATGAATCTTTGAGTGCTGCACCTCACAAAGTAAGTCAAACAAAACAGCAATGAACCTAAGATTGAACTCTGGGGTCCACCACAAAAAATTCTTCATTTTTTACATTTCACAAAAAAGTAAGAGGGTAACTATCATTGATTTTAAACGCAAGAGGTATTGCCTAAACTCAGAGGACAACCCTATGATGCACACAGCACAGCTTAGGCGGAGGGAAATTGTGGAAGAAAAAAGATTCGGAAGTTAACCTAACCTGTTGCAAATGAACCACAATTTTATTGGTATGAAATTACTGTACAACATCCTAGTGGCTTCGCAAGTACAATTCTCCTCAGTAGAAATTGCTTCAACCACTGGTACCCAGGTATATCGCAGCGGCCTGTACAGGATTTGATCTCACGCCAGCAGATAAGAAAATCTGCAGACGTGCGCCTCAGCCAACTCGGCCTTAATTAATAGGGATTGAGAAAAATAAAACCCTTTGTGAATTGAAAAAAAAGTTAAAAGGTATATGCTTAGCAATCGGAATGTCGTAGGTTCGATTCCTTCATTACGCGGGTTTTATTTTCTCCTCTACTTTTATAAATTACTTTGAACATTTATTAAACACTCAAATTTTCTTTTGAATTGTGGAAGAGTGTATTTAAAAAATTCACCCATACACTGCTAGTGAATGGGAAATTTGAAACACATAATTGGCTTAAATTTTGTGTAGACTTTAATGAGACGTGCCAGGTGTACAATGTATGGAATTTGATTTTAGCCTTTGCGAATCTAACTTAAATGTCACTGAAATGATGAAAGGAAGTCATCAACTGAGCTGAACTGAGATCTAACAATAATTTATCTTGGAAATGTGTTCGCGGAATTTCTAATGATATCACCGAATATACTACTTCTATTAGTTGTAACGTAATTAAGGTAGTTGTACATATTTCTGGGTATTTCACGAAATTTATAAATGGAATTTTGAAATTGAACATGTTCAGTAGAAACTGAAAACAGGAAGACTTAATGGCGGAAACCATAAATTATCTTTTCAGAGTGAACTTGATTTTGTAATTAAATACCAAGAATTAGTCAAACACATTAGGAGGTTGTGTTGCCAATTAAATTTCAGTTGAGAAAATTCTTTGATTTACCTGATGTATTTACACAAACAATAGAAAAGCTTTACAAGATTTCTTGTACATAGGGTTGTAAATATACTCCTGGATAAAATTAGCGCGTCACTGTATTTACGCTTTTATATTAAATAGAGTGTGGTAAATAATGTAGAATTCATCCAAGCATAAATATGTGAAACTTCATTGAGTATTTTTTTACGAATAACCGGGCAATAACAGCTTCCATTGTTTTATCTAACATTCGAGCTAATTTTCAACGGTGTAGCAATTGAGCTTCGCAGGCGCACATGCTTCTGTCTGGCGTCTGGCCCATTCATTTCGCGGAATATGTGCTTTGCTAAAGCTTTTCGCAATGCTCATTAGTCGATAATTTTCTCCACCAACAATTTACTCTCATCCTTAGTCAGCCAGATTTCAAACAAGTACTTCCTTGTAAACGAACACTTGTAAATATTACCTGGAGATATAACACAAGTTTTGTTTGAAAGTCGGTTGGTAGGCATAGCATATTGAGGGCCAAACATGACAAAAAAGAACAGGGGCAGTTCGGTTCAAATAATATATGTAAAATATTTTACATTCTAAAGACTGCAGGCTACAAATTCTGCTATATTTTAAGTGGGGAAACGTGGGGGAAGTAGTTTAAAGTTTACAAAATAACAAGTAAAACCGAACATTTTAGTACTATTTTTGTCTTCCATTGGAATTGTTCAAGTTACGTATTTTGAAATTTTATACTTTAAAAGGTTAATTAAAATAAAGTTCATACCTACTTCGAATTGCATTGTAAAACAATCACCAAAATCACAACAATTGCAAAAATTATAGGAGACTGATAACTAAATTGCAAACTTACGACAATGTGATTACTTCGGATGACGAAAAAGAAATGTTTCCTCTATTTTGAGGGGTTTATTTTATGCCTGCTTTAGGTATAGATGAAGTAATACACTTTAAAATTCCAATAATAACTACATCAGTATTTTCGAATTATATCCTATAGGGAAACCACTGCACAGTAAGCCGAAGAAGTAATCCTCATCCTCTAATGTACTCTTACTTCGGCCGGCCAAACCAGGGCATTCACATAAAAGGTGTTAAATATACTCTCCACCTCCTCCTCCGAAACAATGAAGTCGATCTCTTGGGGAAAATTTTTAGCTACAAATGTCTTGAGGTTTCGAAAGTAGAAAGTGACCCTGTGGAGAAAGATTTCCACAACAGCGCTGAACCAGATGCAATTTGATTCTGTTCGAGTCAAATACGTCATTTGTACGGGCCGTGGAGATTGGGTCTTTTGCTTGGTCCCTTAGCCTTTTTATGACTCCCTTTCGGGGCGGGAGTCAACTTAATTGGTTGATCATTTTTGCCACTGGCTGGTTTGTCAAGTGATCTTGTGGGAGCCACCTTAGGTGGTGCAATGGTGCCAACGAAGGCGGAGAGAGTCACGAACGCTCCACCGTCACTGATGTTAGCAGTAGAGGATGAAGCGTGCAGTACTTTAGCCATGAACCCTTCACGATCCTCGTTTCCGGAGCTGTTAGTTTAGGTGGTTCAGTTGTCTTTGGTTCGGACTCAGCCTGAACACTTTCTTTTGAGTGACTACTACTCGGTTTCACCTGATCTCTATAAAAATGAAGCTGCTCATGAGATCAGATTCGTTCAGCCGAGCGCTAAGGCTAAGGGCGTCGTTTTGGGCACTTATGTAGTATAGGATGGTCTTAATAGGGATGTACTGGCCGTCAGGGAAGTTCCCAGTAAGGATCCTACTGTAGGGAATATCTCTATGCTCTACATCCCTAAGACCGGTCCCCTCTCAAGGCCCCAAATCCTCCGCAGCCTGTTTTAGCCACTCCAAGGTGGCTTTATTCTTGCAGGTAAAAGGTAGAAAGTTTGGCCAGACGTTGAAGTCATCATCGCCTTTGTCCAAAATTTGTTTGGCTGGTTTCTTTAGGCCATCCTGCCAAACACTTCCTCCATTTACTTAGACCTTTTAAATATTTTACTTTACTTTAAATATTTTACTTATCAGCAATAACTCTGAGCAAGTGTTGATTATTTGACAATATCGGTACTTCATTCTAGTTATCCTTTATTATTTATATTTATTATTCTATGGCTTTTAATTAAAACGCGAGAAATGTAAATTTTTCTGTATAATTCATTTCGGTATCAAAGCCGAATTTCAATAAGGAGATGTTTTTATACCCAGCGTTTGTACAAATATTATAATATTGACGCAATTTTGTTGGGACTAATAGGCGCCAGGGACTTTTATGTCACCTCTGGTGGAAACAAACAAGTTGCACTGTTTTCTTTTGAAGTTATTGAATTTCCTTCGAAACTCTCTATATTTGTTTGATGGACTCCGAGCTAGCTTGGATGCTACCGTAAATTTTGAGGGAAATAAATTTACAGCCTTAGTAAAACAATTACGGAAAATGTGTTACGTGACTTGGGTGCAAATGTGAATTGGTGTGAAAGTAAAGTCACACTTCGCTTATATCACTTTCCGTAGAATATTTCGTAGAAAAATTTCCAGGGCCATTTTCCTTTTAGCCTGAATGGAAGAGAAATGAAGCGAATAAGATTCTTTCCTCTTCCCATTATCCTTTGATTGGATTTATGACCTCTTCTGGTGATAATAGACATTTTATTCAGTTACGGGGCTTGTTGATGGCGTCTTGTGTCCTAGCACGAGCATATTGTTGGCTCCATAAAACGACAGATTTAGCCACTAAATATAATTACAAATAGAGTTGAAGGTCATTACAACTATGCTGGATGGTAGGATATAGGACTCAAGAGGCCTAAACGTCACCCTTTACAATATCTTAATGTGAGTGACATTGTTAAGGAGCTGTTAATTGTGTTGTTGGCTTTTTACGGTTGCCTGGGTTTATTATGTGAAATTGGCATCAGGATTTCGGGGAAAATGTTTAATAAAGAGGTACAACGTTCTTTCTACAGGTATTTTTCAGTATTTTTACTTTTTATTGATGATAAATAATTTATTCCTTATACAGTCTCATCCTAGCTTATACATATATGAGTTTTACGATAACTTTTATCTTACTTTTGTCTCCTTCTATTATTAACAATTTTTACAATGTTTGTTTTATTTATTAAGTTTCATTCTTACTGAATACTTACAATACTCTGAAGTATATTAATACAGGTCCTATGATGTTATCCTTTTAAATTTAATAAAGCTAATGTGATGTGGGTTGTGTGTAGTGGAACTGCACGCTTACGGACGAGGATTTGGAGAAAATTATCAGCAAATAGTATTTTATCTTTTAAAATGATAATTTTTGTGTTTCGAAAAATTGTTCAAGCCAGCACTTCTGTAAGACAAGTGGAATTGAATCTAAATCTAAAATAAATCTTTGGAATCATATAATCGAATAATAGGTTCGTGGTTCAAGATGCAGGTTACACTTGAATAAAAAAGAATTACTAAAAATTAGGAGCTTTTCAGGGCAAATCGAATGGACAGAGCTGATAATCTGAGGAACGAAGATTGAAGCAACACTCTAGCCGGAGGAGATACAACGGAAGAGAAGGAAATGGAGGGCCGATGAAGCTTATCCAAATCAACTTCAACCGTAGCAGAGCATTTGCTCTGACGGCCAATTTGCAGCTTATCTCTTAACAATTTCATAATAACCTACCAACCTACTAAGCTCGGAAGGGATTTTTATATCTAAGCCCTAAACTTATTGGCCCCCATGTGTCATCAAGTCCCACATAGAGGATAAAAAAGAGGCCTTGGTCCTCCGTGGTTCACAAAAGAGCATAGAATGTAAAAAAGGAATGTTCAATGCCTTTACAATAAGGCAAAAAGAATAAAAGGGCCGATGGGAAGGACGCACATCTAGCGCAACCGATCTACACATGGATTTGCATGTAATGACAGCGAACTGCGGTGGCTGAGAAAGATAAGGGCGAGGAGGGGTTGGCTCGACATAAAATGGGTCTTCAATACATAAAATAATCGAGATGTTGTAGAAACTTGGAGTGAAATCTCCCATTAGTGAATGGATTTTGCACATGCTTAGTAAGAAGACAATCTATGTGGATCTAACAAGATGGTATCTTGTATTCACTTCAGTGGGTCTTCATAACCGCAAGGCTGTCAGCTGTGCAGACGACTTTGTCATTTTCCTAACGCAACTCTTTGAAACTGAATTATCTGTTGCAAACTGACATCCGACTGGTTGCTAGCTTTGCGGTTTAACCACTAACCCTCCAAAAGTAGAACTTTATCTCTTTACCAGATAAAGGAAAGCTCCTTCGACTGTCTTGTCATTTGTTAACTCGAGTTGGAGGTGTAAGAACAGGTTAAATAGTTGGCAGACTCTATTGACCTGCAGTCTAGAAGCGCCATTCGGAGAATTGGGAACCCAAATTAATGTTTTTTGATCCATCTACTGATGGGGATTAGCAACATGTTCTCTTATTAGACTATCAAAATTCACTCTGCTGCCGGAAGCCATCGATTGCTATCAGAAATTTACGGTGAATATACTCTATCGAATAAAACTTGCGAATTTTGGTTTCGACGCTTTAAAAGTGGCGATTTTGACACGGAAGACAAGGAATGCCCTGGCCAAGCGAAAAAGTTCGATTTATTTAGAGACTCTACTCAGTGAAAACTTATATCAAACGCAAGAAGAGCTCGCAAAATAATTGAGCGTCTAAAATCATTGGGATTCATTCAAAAGCAAGGAAATTGGGTACCACATTAATTGAAGCCGGAAGATGTCGAAAGGCGATTGTGCATGTCTGAAATGCTGCTTGAGCGCCATAAAAGGAAGTCGGTTTTGCACCGAATTGTTACTGGCGAC
>QYTT01095161.1:36201-75142 GCA_006980735.1 Dasypogon diadema
TGATGTGGGTTGTGTGTAGTGGAACTGCACGCTTACGGACGAGGATTTGGAGAAAATTATCAGCAAATAGTATTTTATCTTTTAAAATGATAATTTTTGTGTTTCGAAAAATTGTTCAAGCCAGCACTTCTGTAAGACAAGTGGAATTGAATCTAAATCTAAAATAAATCTTTGGAATCATATAATCGAATATTAGGTTCGTGGTTCAAGATGCTACACTTGAAAAGAAAAAAATGATAATACTAAAAATTAGGAGCTTTTCAGGACAAATCTAATGGACACAACTGATAATCTAAATTCTCCTGTAGATACTATTGTGAAATTGTCCACAGTGGTATTTTGAGAAAGCGACATAATTCACAAACGAAGTGCAGAAAAGAAAGTTTTTGAAGACCATGCTTCAATTTATAAAGTGGTGAATATACTCCATCGAATAAAACTTACGAATTTTGGTTTCGACTCTTTAAAAGTGGCGATTTTGACACGGAAGACAAGGAATGCTCTGGCCAAGCGGAAAAGTTCGATTTATTTAGAGACTCTACTCAGTGAAGATTCGTATCAAACGCAAGAAGAGCTCGCAAAATCATTGGGCGCAAATTTTCAAGCGTCTAAAATCATTGGGATTCATCCAAAAGCAAGGAAATTGGGTACCACATTAATTGATGTCGAAAGGCGATTGTGCATGTCTGAAATGCTGCTTGAGCGCCATAAAAGGAAGTCGGTTTTGCACCGAATTGTTACTGGCGACAAAAATGGTTTCTTTACGACAACTTGTATTACAGGAAATCGGATGTAAAGCCCGGCTAGCCAGGAACATCAACCTCAAAGCCGAATATCCATAGCGCCATTAGCTCTGTATTAGGTGGGATCAAAAGGGTGTCATCCATTATGAGCTGCTAAAATCTGGTGAAACTATTACGGGAGAGCTCTACAGGCAACAACTGACGCCAGAATATGCAACCAGACATGAAGCCGTAATTTTCCATCATGATAACGCTAGGCCTCATATTGCTACACCAGTTAAAAACTATTTGAAAAGTAGTGGATGGAAAGTTTGGACTCACCCCGCATATTCACCAGACCTTCACCCTTCGGACTATCAGTTGTTTTGGTCGATGCAAAATGCCCTTACTGGAATAGCAAAATGCCCTTACTGGAATACGCTTCTCTTCAGTTGAAGATATTAAAAATACATAAAAGATCATTTTTGATCATTTTTAATTCTATAATGTTTTCGTCATAATTATATAACTATTATTGCTAGAACATAATTTTCTCCAAATGTCCTCCTTTTATACATTTAGTTGTTAGTCAGAAAAGTGTTACAATTTTATTTAATCCTAAAATTTATTATAGAAATGCGTATTTTGTTACACACTAAATAAAAGTAAACGTAGTTAAAGCTTTCTTGGTTTCTGGGTTCTGACAAACCTCCTGCTTTTAATACTTATCGAAATAACATAGCAAAAATGTATATACTTTTCTATTATACAATTCTCAAAATTTATCAACAGAGTACGTCTTACAAAGTCAGGTAGGTCTCTACAGTATGCTTAAGTTAGTTAGAACGTTTCTTAATATTTTGGTTCTTCTCTTAAATCACAATAGTAATCAGTTTTGCTAAAGCATTGCTTTTTGGTTTTCTAAAAAAGATTACATGTATGTCTTTTTCTTCATTTATGCATTTATATATTATATACTTAACAATTTTTCGATGATAGGTGCTCTTTAAGTTCGGATTTTTAACAGAAAATCTCATTCTGGATCGGATTATTTTAAAATAAAGTACTCGGGTCTATAAATTACTGCCAAGAAAATTTTCCTGGAATTAATTTCCTACAAGGTTTCATAAATAAGCATTAATCGCACAATTAAAGAACAGTAACAGAAGGTGAAACGCTCGCCATGAGAATACTAAAATTGTGGAAATTAGTTTGTGGGATATCTGCGTAGTGAAGGAAAAAATAAATCCAGGGCCTCCTTAACGTGAATTACCTACTCCTGGGCAAGGTAAAATGTCCTTAAGTATTTTCATCCCCGCTGATTACGAATGATCCCTAAAGCTCCATTCTGCTCGCCTTAATTAGTGGAATTCCTTTTTTCGGGACGTGAATATTCAACTCATTTCGCTTTGTTCCTGTTGAATTTATTCAGCATTTAACAACCCCTGGAATTTCAAATCAATTTGTCGAGTATTTGTTCAGACCACATCAGAGGGATTTTAACACTTGACCGCAATTTCCGGTTATGCATCAAGTCGCCAGTAATTTTTGTCCTTCAAAGCAATTCCATTTGCAGGATTTTGCCATTTCGTCGCAGTCTCGGTGCAAATTATAGAATGAAACTCGCAAACGTTGAAGGATTTCAATTGTTACGGAAAGGGGTGAACGTATCGGGTATGGGTCTGAGCCCCGGTCCAGCCTTATATGGGTATTTTGGAAAGTGCGGATGGACGAAAAAGGAAAAATTTGCTATCCTTGAATGTAAAACTTTTTCAACTGCGGTTTGCCTTCTTTTGTGTTTGTGCCTTCGTGTGCGTAATAACGCCAGTCCCAAAAGCATTGTACTGTAGACTGGAAAGGGTTCTACGAAAAGTGTGGTAAATTCTGTTTATAGCCCTTGGCTACTGGCCGAACGAATATGGTACATGAGATATTTGTGCACGTCCGGCAGATGATTGCTTTGATTGTGTACCCAAAGCTTTCTGTCAACTTTTAGCTTTGCTTAGGCTGTGTCCTTCCAGGAATCAATTGTTCAGTAGCTGTTGGCTTAAAGTTTGTGAATTTGTAATTTGACATACATATTTTGTATTAGTAGGAAAGCGGATGCAATAAATTTCGCCATTGTGTACGGTACATAATATCACTGGACATTTCTGTGAAATGTTTTGAAAAGTCTGGAAAAGCTGAGGATAGCACTATTCTTTTCTTTTCATGAGTTGAAATAATAAGTGAATATTGTTTCGGAAATAATAAGAGAAATTGCGTATTTCGTTCCTGTAAAATAATTAGGGCATAGAATGACACCACAACAACTCGAGTAAGTTTACAGTAAACTAGGGGCTCAGACAAGGTGGAGTTTTCTCAGCTGACATGTTCAATCTAACCACAGGCTCAGAGTACAGAACAAATCAGAAGTCTCGGAAGGAATAGTAAATTTCGTTCATGACTTTTTGATAAATCAAATCCCTTCATAAGTTAGTCAGATCCAAATAGCAAATCATCAGCCTGTGATCTATCGGACGGCGGTGGCCACATACTTTTTTCTTGTTGTTCTTCAACGCTACATAGCATCTTGAAGAATCGGATAGCACAACGAAGCGACAGGTTGATGTTCATGGTGGGATTTAATGTAGCCACTGAGATAGAAAAATATGAAGAGAGCATGGTCGCCTCAAGAATGGCACCACTTCTAGGATTACCTTAGTCATGTTTAGAGAAAAATTTCAACAGTTGTTATAAGATTTACGGGTCCGTAAATAAGTAATTCGTTGTGATAGTGATTGAAAATGTTCTAAAAATATTTATTTTGGTTGCTTTCAATAATAGATTTTAACAGACCTGAAGTTTATTGAAGTGTTTATTGTTTGCTACAAAAGCTGAAGAAGATGGGAGCTGTCGGTCAAGGCATCTCTGTCCAGAATGTTGAGAAAAAGCATTCATTGCTTACTCTGAGAGAACTGTTACTGCTAATGGATGGTATGTCAATAAAATTTGTTCTGTTCTCAGTTAATATTACTGATATTTTCAAGGAAGTTAATATCTGTCGCTCGTACAATTGGGAATTGAGAAATGAGAGGTACATAGCATGGCAGAAAAAGATTGGAAGAAAGTACGGAGCCCTGCGACTTTCCGATATTGATAATTTAAGGACTGTAGATCCCTATTCATAGTGTCGAAATAAGACGTTTACGTTTGAATTGAGTGCCATTTAAATTTTTTACACTAAAATATGGTGCTGCAGTAATCAGTTATCATTCACAATATTCCAGAAAATGAACAATACGTTCCCAGGTACCAAAATGTATCCTCAGTCATAGTTTGGGGCCGATTTTGCAAACGTACCAAACTTCCCCTTGTGTTTATTGACACAAGGGTTAAAACCAACGCCGAATATTACAAAAAGGAAATTCTCGAATCAGTTGTAGTACTGTTAGAAGTTATTCCGCGAAAATTATTACTGGTTCTAACAGGACAGAGCCCCATCACATTCGACAGGTGCAGTTCAGATTTGGTGTTCTGAAGATTTAGTGGACATTTTGTCGAAGAACGAATGGCCACATAGTAGTCCTGATTTGAATCCCTTGGATTTTTATGCGTGGAGCTACGCGATGGCAAAATTTATCGATTACAAAATTTGCAATTTAAAACAATTCAAGCGAAAATTTTCAAAATTTTGCGACGTCATGCCGATGTCAAATGTGCGTGCCGCTTGCAGTTCTTTCGAAAAGCGATTACTGTTAGTAAAAGAAGTAAAAGGGGGGATTATTAAAAAGCATTTGCTATAAATATTAAAAAAAAATATTCTCTGTTTTCATATTTTCCATTTTGTTTTTGTATTCGAATTTATTGGACACCGTGTAAGTGTATTGAGAATTTGGAAGGAATATTGTATCGAGCAAAACTGTAATTGAGAATATTACCAGTGTTTTTAGGGTTCGGTCGAGAAAAAATATTAAATGTAAGAAGGTATTAAAAAATATCCAAGCACTTTAATCTGACATCGATCTACGATACAATTAAAAGTTCCTAATCTTCGTGCATACAAAAATCAGTTACCGGAAGAGTTAAAGCTCGCGCAGCATTAAAAAATTTAAAAAATGTTCTTGGACATTGAGTCAAAAGGCAAATAATGCCGATTTTTTCAATAAAATCGTCTTTAGTGATGCAGGGCATTTTAATTTCACATCGAGTTAAAGTTTGCTCGAGATTATATAAAAGACTGGGGGAAAATACAGAGCCCTGCGGTACTCTGGTAATTTGATAATTTGAGAATCGGAGACAACGCCGTCCAATGTATAAATCAAACAGACAAAGAGAAAAGTTTCAATCGAAAGATAAAGACCTAAATTCTTACCGAACAGAAAATAACGCCAAAGTCTGCCAAAGATTTTCTCGTACAACGACGCTCAGATTCATCAAAATCTTGTAGTATGCCACCCTTGGGGATAGAGCTTCTACTTATAAAGTTATATTGGCGATCGTCGATCAATTGGTTTGTTTAAATGAGGTTTTTCCAGTTTAAATTTAAAAGGGAACACAAGTGTATGTTTCAGAGTAATTTAGTAAGGAACACAAGTGTATGTGTTAAGGTAAATGCGTTCGCAGAATAGGAAAAACTTTTTGGTGCTGAGGAAGGAAAATTGTCAAACTTCAGTCAAGGATGAATTCCAACATTAATGCACAATCAACGCATGTAGATAATAAGCACAGATATTCTATGTAGTAGTTACAAATTTTAAAGTAAAGCAATATATAAACAGTCTCACTGTTTAATTTGTAACTATTTTCTTTACGAAAAAAACTTATTTGTGTTAATTTTTATTAAAAAATAAATATTTTAAATAAAAGTCCATTGAAATTAATCAACCATTTATTGTGATCTATGAATTTAACCAATTTTCTGTGCTTCTACAAAAATTATTTGTGTGCAGTTAAAATCATTTAACTTTCGTACCTCTACTGATTGCCTCACAACAAGTGATATAAAAATATAAACGTGTGTTTTTCCTGGGCAGAAACATTCCCTTTTCACATGAGATGTTGGGCTATCGATATGATATTCTCATCCATCGTACCGTAGACCTCAGTTTACACTATTTCACAAATCCTGAGCAATTTGGTAGCACTATGAAGAACAAAAGAGGTAAAAATTTATATTAAACAGAGACAGTGGTCTTATCATACACATCTAATTTCAACACAGACACTTACAGGACACTTATAGACAACATCAAATTTTTAAACACTGAGCATTTCACAAGTGCATATTTAATATAAAACTAATTTATGATTTTCAAATTCTTTTCTCACTTTTTCATTTTCCTTTACTTTCAAAGAATTGAAGATGTAATACGTTTGGTATGTTCTATTGCACTTTCCACGTATTTGAAACTTTTGTGGCAGGGTAAATTTATAAGGAGTTATTAGGCCTAAATATTTAGCTAGATGATTTTGCAATAGGTGTTGAGAAGGGATTCGCAGAGTTAATTATAGTTGGTGGAACAAATATATAATTGCGATTAATATTTAGTGGAACTTCTTATATATTTTTTGAATTTGTATTTCCATGGGATGTCGTAGTTAACAATATGGCGCCTAAAACCCACCATATCGTTTTATTCTTAATTTAATATAGCCATTGTCTGTAGCATCAAGACAAGGTATCTAATGATACCTCTTTTGTCAAGATGTGTGAAGCTGTTTAGTTACAATAGAGGCGATTTGTTAGAGAAATTTTGAAGAGATTTTATGCAAAACTCAAACAAAAGCTTCAATGCAAGTATTTGAGACATGGGTCCAAAATATCTCCACAATTGAAATTGCTTCAAATATTGCTGCTGCAATATTCAAGGAAGACTATAGTGCTGTGTTGAAAATGATGGAAATAATTGGTATTGTAATTGGACAGCAGTGCAAAGAATTTGCGCTTGGACAGCTCGTAGAATGCACCTTTTTGTCCAGCGGGAAATTTTTGTGGAGGTGGAGAGTCTCTCTACGATTATGGAATAGTGGATCAAAATTGTGAGTCCATTATTAAACTGTAAGTATCTCAAAATTTATTCAAAAACTTTAATAAACATGTTTTTCTCGAATACATGGTTTTGAACTTAGTATGCAGGATAACTTCAAATAAAAGCCATCTGATTTGTTATAAAATTCTCCAGGAAGTAAACCTCAATCTCAATTATATTACATTTTATTCAAATCATTTTTTAAACAATTGAAAGATGATTTTTGTGTTGAAAAATGTCCGTTTTCATTTCAAGGCACTGTAACATTTTTAATTTTTAGGTATTTTTGTCACAGTGAGGTTCACTCTCCGTAGTAACCCTTCAATTACGATAATATCTTTTATTTGCTTTCAATCACTTTTAGGGACGATAGGATGCATGACAATAAAGGAAGCATTTCGTACACAAAATATTTTAAGTCCATATTATAACAATAAAAATATATTAGAACAAAAAAATTTCCCAATGTAGTTTAGTGATTCCGCTTTCTATATAAAAAAAAGGGAACATTACAATGTCTCTATGTTTCTTCTCTCAGAAAAAAACCTTAAAAAATATCTAAATTTTTGGGATAAATTTTAAGTATTAAACTCCATTAAATTCATACGACTCAATTTATTTTGGCATTCGAATCATAAAAAGTTTTAATAATATCCGACTGACTTTTCAATCATAATTCATGCTAGTACGATTCCCTCAAGCATTGGTACCAAAATAAACTGAAACTAGAAGCCTAGAGTGCCTCTGAAAATTTGACTATCTGACCTTAATAGGTTGCATTCGTAAAATGAAATTTTTCTTTTCTTGCACTGAAGTGCAAGTTTGTTGCTGAATTTGAAAATTTTGATCTTTGAGTTTATTGCACCTTTCTACTATATATTCAGTTGTTTTGTTTTTGGAATTGAATTGGTTGCTACTGAATTTGAATCGGCTGTAACTGGGATCGATTAAGTTGTTTTTCAAGTTGAAATGAATTTTATTTGGTTGTTCGTTTGAATTTGAAAAAATAGATAAATATATAGATAAATATCTGAAAAAGTTGACGCTGATTTTGACTTGGTTGGTTCGTTGTTTTTGAAATGGGTATGCTTGGTTTTGATTTGGTTGGTCTTGATTTTGATCTGCTTGTAGCATTTCAAGAACGTTATAATTTGGGTAAAAGAACTAGAAAAATTTGCATTCTCCTTTATCTGAAATAAAACAGTACTAATGAAAACTTTAATAGTGCAAATCAAAAACAGCACTGAACCCTTACAAGTCGTCAAAAAGTATTGAGTTTAATTTTGCATATAAATGGAAATTTAATTGATTTTCTGCATGTGCCATTTCTCCCTTGAACATGTTCCTCGAATCACTCAAAAGTTCCTTCACATCAGAAGCACGGCACATCTGTGGGCAGAAGATAACTTTGCTCCCGACTGCGACTGGATTCAATAAGAGTCAAACACGTACACGTTTTGAAAAAGCCACATATTCCCGACACATATGAGGACTTCACCACATCATTACAGAAAATTATTAATACCCCAGTTGAACTAGGTATCTTTCAGACCTTTCAGACCGCATTACAAAATGGTGAACTGTTTTTAGTTTTGAAGGAAAGTGGTTACGAACCATTCCATGTCTGGCTGTTACGACAAGAATTTGCACTTTAAAAGAAACTAGAGGTGTATGAAAAAGGACGCCATTCTCATCCCTCTGAATATTCCGGTCGATTTCTGTCGACAAGGGTTTTAAGCAAATTTCAATTAGGCGTCAATTGAATTTGGAGACCTAACTCAACGTCGACTCAGAATTAGGTCAGATCAAATTTTAATTAAAGCGCCAATACCCCCCGTACTAAACAGATTGCAAGAAAATGGATAATAGAACAAAATTATAAATTAATCATTGTCAGTAGGAGTATTTGTGCTAATAGTACAATGTAATTTGTTTCCAATCAGGGAATCCGTGCTGCAACCGAAAACAAATTCGGCTACATGCCAATATTTGTAAAGCTTAGAGATGTCAGCCCGAGCGAGCATCGATTGGGATTTGAGTCCTTTTTGTAACAGACTCACGTCCCATTCGATATATTTGCATAATCCAGGAATTGTTTGCAATACCGTATGGAATAGCAACTCATTGTTGGCAGAAATATTCTTTGCTCGTTTCACCTCAGAGTTTTTGCTGTTTCCCATGTCATGCCATGAGATAGTATGAAACCATGTAGTGGTGGAAAAAATCAGAAGTTTCTTAGTTTGCAGACTTTCAGTTACATGTTTTCTTATTTACTAGCAAAACAAAGAGGAAGATTTGGTTCTATGAAATCAGTTGTGCCCCGTGTGATTTTTAAACCTACGTTGACGGATCCGGTTGATGGCATGCTATGTCTGGACCGCTTCCTTCTTTACATGCACCAGCTCGTGTCAAAAACCAGCATTCCATTGGTGTTGGCTTCCCCTTCATGACTACTGGTCCTCTGTATTCCAGGTGAAAGGAGCTGTCATGATTCACTTCTTGACGGAGCAACCTGTAAGAGATATTGATCCTGTTATTTTTGATTATGTTATCAAGGCAGAAGGTATATAAATATGGTATAATAGGAGTTTAAACATGCTGCATGTCGTCAACGTTGTAGGTTTCTGGGGAATATGGGAGGAAAAACTGTACCAAATAATAATGGTACATCTTTCAATCCCCTTCAGGCAATTACATATTTTCTTTAATAAAAAAAAACTAAGTACTGTTAGTAAATGCATTCACTATCTAAGAAATGAATATGTATGTATTGAAGGAATGTGACCCTAAATATATAGGTTGAAAAAGTGTAACAATTCTTAAAGAACAGATTTTATTTCACTTTGTTCTTTGTTATTTTCTTTTCAATAGTCCAATTGTAGTGGTGGTGCGGCAGTGCCTCTTTTAGAAAAAACTGGTAGTTGTTTTCCTTACCGAACTCAAAAGCTGCTATTGCCAATGGGAAAATTTTCGCTGATGTTGCTACTGCTACCAGTGGTGACTAGAATGGATTTGCCTTTCTGAGGGTCCAATAGGGAGTTAGAAGAGAAATTTTCCAAAATCTGAGAACTTGTTGGGCTGACGGGCGTATATTTATTTGGGCTACTACGTGTCAGAGAGTTCCTAGGCAGTTCTAGTTACATCCAACAAAGTTACCATCCAACTCTACAAAACCGATATATATCTATCATATATTTTACTCCCGATTGTAGGCTCCTTTGCAGAAAACACCGTACACTGTCAGCATTTCATCAGTGTGGAAAGAACTTTGGAAAGTTATACGACTTGAAAGAATTATTGGTCTTCTTACTGAATATGACTGTAATCTGACTCATAAGACAATGATATCCTTCTTGTGACACCGTCCATCACAAGTCAACCTAGTGGCTAGAATGCTGACAGTATTCGTTAACACTCTTCAAAATGGTATGTGTTCGAAAAACTGTCTTGGACTTGCCCCTTTAGCAAAAAAATTTGTGGGGTCGAAGATCTTCAAACTGTTAAGGTTCGCATAACATAGAGATTTGCATGTAGAGAAAGATGCGTCACAGACTTAATTAGCTTTTTATAAAAAAAAATCGGAATTTCAGTTTTCCTCTAAATCTGGAAATATTTTGCACACGGCACTGCTACTAAATTCAAACTTTTTTCTGAAATTCTTACCACTTACTCGAGCTATCAACTGAATGTACTCACGATAAAGGGGGGTGGGAAAGTAATATTATGTCTTCTTCTCAACAAAAGTTGAACCTGTTTTTAAAGTTCACACATATTTCAGTAGGAAAGGAGGACAGGAAGAGAAGCCAGTGGATTAGGGCTTCTGTACAAGAAATGTTTTACTTTTGAATGGGTCTCCTATAAATAATAATGACTTGCTTTACAAATCACAAGATACTAACAGCCAATATTCGTTAAATAAGATTACCTTTAATTCGGGACAAATTTATTCCCACCACCTTCCCCCGCTTACTATTTTTTATGCTCAATGAGACAGGAATGAGTTTATTTTTTAATTGGAAATAATATTTCTCTTGGGGCTTGTTTCACAGCCTGTTGATATATTGCTTGATAGTCTGTTCAATACTTATCTGGCAGATAAATTATAAATTGTTGTTTCACAAGTGTCTAACAACTGTATCTGACAAATAAAGTGCCTTGTATGTTATCAGCAAGGTCAAGTGGCTTTAAAAAATTCATCTTGCAGCCAGGGTTGGACGATGAATTTGACGAATTTTTTGGTCGAGTGTCAAGGCTTCTAAATTTGCTTAACCTAGGCTTAAGAATTTGTTTTGATGCTTACTAATGTATTGTTAGTTCGTAAGTGTATTTACCACTTTTGGCAGAATTGATATAATAATATTTCGATCTTATATTGCACATTAGGCGAATTTTCAGATAAGATTTTTATAGAATAGATTCCGAATGGGTAGACACCTGCAGGTCATTACTCCAGCCTTTCATTCCCAGGCTAACAGAATTTGTAATTTTACTGTGAAACTTGAATTTTTGAACAAATAGCCAAGGCCTGTTTGTGGTATGCCGATACTCCACGCAGGCTACAGTGGGCTAATAACTACCCACGGTATTTGGAGGTGTATATCGGTCGTGAGGACAAATCACGTAATTTCAAGGTCGTCTCTTTTTGGCGATCACGATTGTTCTCCTTGTCGCTCAAGAGACGGATGGTCGTGATAGTTTAGCTGATTAAGTCGTCCATTATCAAGCTCCTTCAAGCAAAAGCTACAGGTGGGTTCTGGTTGGGGGCAGACACGCTCTGCATGTCAGTCAGGATACGATAGGTGGTTTAGGTCTCACTGGCTGGAGCATTCGTCTGAGAGTTCTGCTAGGGAAACACCGCGACTTCTCGGCTATGGGTCAATGCACTACTCTCCATCCACCTCCTTTTTCCTCACGACTAGTACCAGGACCTAAACTGCACGATTCAGACTTGGAGCAGATTCAGGCCAGTATTCCACGTTAAGAGGAGTGAATTATGGTACGATCTACAAACAGATTGCGGAAACTTCTATCAACGGAAATTCGAAATTAGTAGACTGGGTGTTTGGAGATTCTTGAGATATAAAAACAACGGCGGAGCGGATTACAGTCTTGGGGAATTTCATCAACATCTCCGGGATCTCCGGTGATATGGCGTAAGTACACACCCTTCTGGGAAGAAAAATGCGACCAACTGAAACCGAATTATCAGGGTCTTTTTTGGAACTGTCTGGGAAGCTTGAATGCTTAGTAAATCCCATGCTTGAAAATATTGATAAAGATAATGGGAATTATCGTTTTTCCTCTGCTTGATGACATGAATAATGAAAACAATATAACACATGATGAGTACACCAACAACACTAAAAGCACCAATAGCATAGCAAGCAACAACAACAACAACAATAACTAAAATAGCGAAACATTTTTAACACATTTTACTTAAAACATGGCTTTTAAAAGGAACGATAAACAGTTCTGGTTAACAAATAGTTAAATTGGAACCCATCTAACAGATATTTCTATCTAATAGATATTTTATCAGCAACTCTATTGGTGAAGGGGAAGAAAATTTATCTTTTAGATATTTTGTTTATCAGATTACTATCAGTAACTTTTGAAAGAGGCCCTAAGTGTAGAAATTATTAGCCTGATTACACGTGTGCATAAACTAAGTAGGGACTAGAATGCATTTTTAATTAACCTTCAGAAGAATGTTCCTCCACGCTTTTCACTTTCATTTAATAATCCAAACTTCCCTGCCGATTGTTGGAACGTACTTCTCATAGACTAAAACATTGATTATATGTGCAAAGTGTGAAATGTACAAACCTGCACAGGTAATTTACACAGTGAACTACTGATGGGAACCCAATTTGACGTATTCACAGGTTAAAGTTATCCATCCACAAGGGGGAAGCCCTAGAACTAGAAAGTTGTAAGGGAGCATATTGTAAGGTTTCGGTTGGTTCAATTTCTGCCCAGCACGACGAGTAGTAGCAAAAAAGTGGTTCGGGAGGTAGAATAGCAGAATTCAGTACTTTGATTGGAACATTAGACTTGAATTGAAATTCTAAGTTTGTTTTGTGTTTAAAATGGAGTTCATATTCGAGTGCTTTTTCGAGGATACTTTTAAAAAAATTGAACGAAGTGGACTGCACGATAGATACTCCAGGCGAAATGTTCTGGACCATTTGAATGCAGTTATCGGGGGCTGCAGTGATGGTCATTGAAAAAAAAACTCTCAACTAGTTCACAGCTTTAATGTTTCCTTTTATATTAGGACAGAACGTCAGAGCAGAGGAAGTGGCCCGCTTAGCCGTACTAGCTGCTATTAAATACCACCGAGAAAAGAAGGACGGTAACAGTGAGGTTTGCAATGTCTTCAATCTAAATTTTAGATAAACCACGCAAATTGCCCAATTTTCAGATTTGTATGATGGGGAAATACCACAATATCTTGTATATTGCCCTGCGCACCTGTTGGGAGTGGGGAGTACGGGATTCGGCTGTTGTTATTGTTTTGCTTGGTGCGTATTAAATTGTTTGAATTTGTGGAAAGAATTCCTATTATATCGCGTCTTGCAGAGGAGATTTATTCTTGCGAGAAAACCTTCGAGCGGTTATTTTTGGGCGCCCTGTTCGGACCTAATGCTCCACATTTTATAGCTGGGTGGAGAAGTGATTTTCGTGACCAGGTGAAATATTGTCTTGAACACATGGAATAACCTTCAGAGAAACTGACCTTATTCTACTTTTTTTCAGGACGAAAATACAAGGGCGATGGTTTATTTCCTGGAACACGCCACTAGTCTGGGCTTTGAGCTGCCTGTATTTATTAATCGACATGAGGAGGAAAAGATGTTGAGGTACGTGGCCTTAAGTCAATTTTAATTAATGATGATGTCAGAACCAGGCATGTAGCAACCAAGTACTTCGCATCCTAATGAGACATTGTATAAGATCTTTATTAAATTTCTTCATTTCCCAAGTTAATAAACATTTCATGTCCTGCGGTGGAAATATTTTTCACTACAAAAGAAAAACAAACAAGGACAAATAGTAGGTCCTTTTTCGAGATTAGGACACACCGTATATACATAGCTTTCAATAGGGACAGTGATGAAGAAGCATCCTAATGAGAAACATCTTAAGTCATTTAAGGACAAAGGACGAAACATTATTCAATTAGTTGGCTGTCATCACCTCTAGAAGCTCTCATTGAATTTAGGCAGAATCACTCAAAATCAATTCATGTCACCACTTACACTCCTACGGAGTTGGTAACTTTAATGTCGTCCCTTTTTCGTTTTTTCAGGTTCATCGACATACCAATCGAATCTTGTGGAAAATCATCTCCGCTAAGAGTTGCTCTACAGGCAAGCGCTCCTGACATTTTGATGATCTTATTAAGGTAAATGGCGTCATTAACCCTGTGGTTCTTTAACGGAAGCCGCTCTCCGTACAGTCCATCAAACCGAATGCCCTTTTTTGAGTTCTCTGACAGGATTACCTTTTGTAGGCGTAAAATTTTATCGCTAATGGAGTTCTTGTATCCCTTTCTCTGTTGCAAAGATGAAAGTTGAATAGAAAGTGCTGTTTAACTGCGATGCTTTGGGCTCTTTCAGGCTTTTCCGTACTGAGCTGTTATCCAATTGTTTGGAGGATGCTATACATAGACACAGCAGGGAATAATAGTACTCTTTTGTTCGAATTTGGTGATTATTTTCCACAGTTCGTGACAGTATTTGAATTTAAATTCTCCTAGACTTGTTTCACTACAGACAAATTGAATTCAAAACGAAAGGGAATCGATTATTAAAAAGCGCTTATAGCACAATTTTCCCTTCTCAGATCGTTTTTAATTATAGGGTATAGGTGCTTTTATGGTATGTATTTTTAGATTCCATGCACGAAATGTAAATTGGCTCGGAAAAAGTATTATATGGCCTAGTGAATTTAAATGGAATGAAAAGGGGACTATTGGCTGCATTTAAATATTATTATGGTACCCCTCTTGAGTTTAAAACAACAAAGTAATGGCTTTAAAGGTTGAAACTTTATAATAAAAATGCACACTTAATCGCAAGTGAAGTTTAATGGATGTGCCTGTCGGAACCTTTTGTTGGATATTTTTTTTATAAGTTAAGGTCGCTCGGCCAGTAGGCCCTTGTGTCATTTCGATGTGAAAAATATCTTTTTTGTTTGACTTTAACTGATTAATTTGCGGTCATTCGCTTGAGATCGAGTCCAAGCTAGCTTCGGTAGCAGCAGTATTACTTCCGAAGGCGTAATAAATGCCTTCTCGATGTGACTTAGCCTTAATCGGTGTACGGCTTTATCGATCGAACTTCATAAAAATCTGCTTTTCAAAACAATTGTTACCTTGCAAAGTTAGGCAAATATGCACTCACAAAAATCTCTTTTATTTTGAGTTTTATAGAGCACCTTACAAATCAATTAAGTTACTTTTATCAAAAGAATTAGATATACTTATTTTGAAAACACACAAGGCGAATAAATTTGATTAGGATAATTGAAGAAGGAAGTATGCTCACTAGGACGCCTAGGTATAAATTTCGTCCTTTCTGTGCCAATTTAATTGCAATTTGAGTTTGCTTTGCTTTGTTTCAAAGTGAAATGTATTCGATACGCGAACGGAAACTGGTAATTGAATGAAACAGAATTTTCGCAGCATTTCCACAGTATTACGTTAAGAGCAAGAACTTTAATAATGTAGGAACGATAATTAAATTTTGTGCAGGGTTCGCGCCTCAGGCAAGCATTTTATAGCACAGAAATGTCAATATTGATTGTTTGCCATACCAGAATAAAAATTTTCTAATAATATCTATGGAATAGCTGGGGCGTCCTGATAAAATTTCACGAGAGGCAGAAAGCAATCGAAATCTATCAACTGCACAAGACAGTTCTTAATATCAGGTATGGGCAGGCAAGGCCTGAGGATAGTTCAATTGACTTACATAGTGTATTTGAAAATTTGTCATCCTGTCAGTTGATCTCATTTTCCCAGCAATGTATCGTATAGATGTTCTCCTTAAAATTGGAAATTTTCAATCCTAACTAGATTAAGTGGTTGTTATTGTTTCACAATTGCAGGTATGGAGCTGACCCGCTCCCTCCAGATGGTGGATCGTCTCCAATTATAGCTTTATTGGATAAATTGTTGGAGAAAGAGCGTCGTTACACGTATCAGATAGTCTCCTGTCTCCATATACTCCTACGAAATGTTCCACTCATAGAAATGCCGTACAAGGTAAGTTACGACATATGTTACAAATCCAACTAAAATTCTGGCAGGGAAGTCATGCCGAAATAAACTGGTTTTCTTTTCTCTGCCGCTCTTTACCCTATGACTTGACCATAACAGGCTTTTATCTTTGAGGAACGAAAAACGATGTTCCTGGAGAAGTATGGAGTATTATTCTTGGATAAAATTATTAAAGTCGAACAAGTTTTTGGAGTTATGAGTCTTAAACATTTATGCAGGTGAGTTGAACTCTTTGGAAGTTATTAAAGGTTTTGAAAGTTCGTAAAGTAAAACATAAGTTGTGAATTCAGGTTCAGGTGTTCAGGTACTTGAGTAAAGCGGTGTATCGGCACAATTCTTAGCCCATTTATACCCAAGGGGTCGAAACAGTCCAACTCCCATTATACCCAAAGGGTCGAAAATGATCCACTACGTATTTTGTGAAACATGAAACGTTCGTAAATGCATAAACCAAATACCCAAGTTTTTACTATAATTTTTTATTAAGTTCTGTGCACATTGATGCCCTTAATTATTGAAATTTCTGGGCATAAATAGGTTAAACCTTCACACCGTATATTATAAATAAAATCTTTTTGCCTTTTGGTTTTCTATTGAGTCTTCCTTTCCTGTGTTGGTAATTCAGCCATAAAATACCATTCTGGATTCTCCCTCAGTGCGTCTGCATAGTTTCAATGCCAACTCCCTTAGGTGCATCCTACAAAGATATTCGAGGCCCGTATTGGGGGGCGTCTTTGGTTCATTGCATATCAGTCACTCCTAAAAATCTATTTCCGATTCAAGCCCCATTGGAGTGCACCAGATTTAATATTTTTGTAGCTACTGGAATTCACATTTCGTTAATAGGTCCTGTTGCAACATTAGTCTGACAACAGATGGATTTTCTAGATGTAGTCTAGATTACAATAACTATCTCTCTCCTTGAAATAATTATATAAAGAAGACAAGAAGAAAAGCCCCCATGGAAAATTATCAGCTAAAATGAATAAAGAAATTTCTACAAACTAACAGCACTCACAGACAAGCCTATTTGAATATCGTATGGAAAAATCGATAAAACATTCTGTTTTGATTAGCTCGGATTTTGCAATCAAATCCTCATCAGTATGCACCGCAGACATAGAATGGATGAGGGTAAAGTGAAAGTGCTACTAATGCGGATTCCCTCTGGTGTTTTAATTATTTCCAATTCAAATGAATCAGCAGTGGTAACCAGTGTCGGCACAGGATAATAATTCTTTTTAGAATGAGTGTCCTATATCCCAGTTCCACGACTTTAATATGAAAATCTAATGTGGTAGGCGCTCATTTGAATATCAAAGCGAAAGAAATAGCAAATGAGCGACCATTCTAATACGGCTACAATGTAAACGGAATGGAAAACGCTCTTACAAAGTTTCAGTTACCCTTTACAGGTCATTTACTAATTACCACGTACCCAATAACATGCCAGCTCTTGTGGTTTGACCACTCAATCATATTGGGATTTAGGAGCAGACAGAAGAAAGAACGTGTGTACCATTCACAAGTGGGGAGAAGTGAAGAAACTAAGCTGATAGGTCTGATTATTGATCATCCCATGAAGCCACTATTTGTCATGTCATTGTACCATTCGAGCTAAAACTTACACGATGCCGATGAAGGGGCACAAAGTTGATAGATGGATGGATAACCAAAACAGGATAGAATACAGAAATCCCATGAGGTTAAATTTTATGTACAACGTCTCACCTAGATCAAAATCAATAAGGCCTTGGGATAAGTTGGAATTTTCGGGTGGGTTCAATATTGTTTGACCTATTCTTCGACATAAAAGTAATTCAATGCCTACATTAAAATCTTAAATTTCATATTTTCCGCAGTGAGTTAAATCCTGCGAACAGACCAACCACAATCTGTATTTCGGGCTAATGGAAAATTATCAGGGTAATAAGCAAAAGACGCGTTCCGTTCAAAAATTCCCTTTCTTCTTATTTCCTGTACTTCTACGCGATTTCGGCTCTTAACTACTACTGTTGACTAACTCTTAATCCGTTGGCCGTAACACAAATAAATGTTGCAGATTTTGCTAAAGTCTGCACCAAAACTACAACACAACAAGGAAAGAGGCTATAATTGGTTTATACCAATTATTTTATACCCTAGACGTAGAGAAGAAAAGAAAATAATGCGTTTGTAGTTAATTGTACGCGGCTACTTATTCTTATATATTCACAGCTGACCTTCAAATCTGCAAGCAGTCTTACTATCCACAATCTGTCGACGCATCCTTCAGCTTTAATTTGCCATTTCGTGAATATTCCGTTGACGTGTAATAAACCCTGTCCGCCATATTCGACCCGCCATTTTGAATCTCCAAAATTTGCCTCCAGAATCGAAATCAGCGACCTCCAGAAACCCATATGGACTTCTTTTCATGACGATCGCAAAAACTTTTGAAAAAAATTTACATATTCGGCTTTAAGAAATCATGTCACAGCCTTCTGAAGGAGTTTGCCGATTTGGTTAATTTTCTGCCAGAATATTTAGATTTTACTAAAGTACCTAAGTGCCGAATTTTGTCCATCTACTTCGCACCGTTCTCGTTTTAGAAGGAAAATATCGATTTTTTATCTGACATAGCTGGAGGTTTCATATGGCAACCCTATGAAAGAGTTGTCCAAATTGAACCATTTTCGAACTTAATCTTTCAGTTTTAATAAGATATCTGTGCACCAAATTTCAAGTCTCTAGCTTAAGGCGTTCTTGAGATAATTCGCGGACAGACAAACAGACGGACGGCAGACAGATAGACGGACGGACATCTATCAAAAGACTTTTTTTCTTCTCCCATTAATGGCCATATAGTTTATTTTTGTGTATCATGAATATTTCTATGCGTTACAAACGTTTGCTCAACGCTGTAATACCCTACATCTAGGCTATAAAAATCGAAGAATTACGGAACTTATATGTAGATTTCAAAGTGTCCTGGTTGAAGATATAGAAGTCTTTGAAGGGGTGATTCCTTGGTTCATTTTAATAAAAAAATTATATGAGACAGGGGGAGGGGCACTGCCATACACACGGAGATATGGCGTCTTATAGAATTTGTATCAGGATTAGCAGCTACAAGTAAATATTAAATCATAACTTCGAAATTATTGGACGTATACAAACTATTTTAATTGACGACGCTTTATTTGGATATAAACAAAAAGCAAGAAATGCTAGAAAAAATAGTCGACGACAGTGGCTTGGAGAATTAATCCAAAGTAATTTGTTCATATTCCAATATAGCTTTGATTTTTTCTAAGGTATTGCCTAAGCTCAGGGGATAACCCTATGATGCACACAGCACAGCTTAGGTGGAAGGAAATTAGGGTGGAGGAGATTGGGAAATTTTAATCTGACAAATGTTGCAAGTGAGCCAAATTTTTTTGGCATGAAATTACTACTGTGCAACATCCCAGAGGCTTCACAAGTACAATTCTTGTTAGTAGAATTTCCTCAACCACTAGTAGCCAGATCAATCGCCATGTCCTGTGTAAGATTCGAAGCCACGACCACAGAGGAGAAAATCTGCTGACGTGCGCCTCAGGCCGCTCGGGTCACTGGCGACGACCTCACTTCGACGAAATGAAGGCGGTTCTCCAGAACGACATCTCTCGTTACTGTTGAGATATAGGAGAGAGCGTGACAACGAAACTTCTGGGTAAAGAATCCTGATCGGGTTGATCTAGTACATGATGCGCAGAACGACAGTCTCTACACCTTGAAATATACCCTCCGATTAGAAATTTGCTTCGAGCGTCTTGGCTACAGGACGTGATCAGGTAGTGCAACGGACCCGATAGCATCTTCCTGTGCTATAAATGTGAAGTGATAGAACATAGGCAAAGACGTTGTGTTCTGTCTGCGAAAAGAGACTTCGATAAGGAAGACCTGGTCCACACGCCATGATCAGGAAGCCAAGAAACTGCCTAATGCTCCGCGTTTTGCAGGCAATTTAAACAGAAGCAAGACTTCCAACGATCTTTTATATTAGCTGGCGACCAATGAGAGGGTTGGTAGCGATGTTTCTTTTGTCTCGAGAGATCTGGTGCCATGGATCCTCCATGATGAGGATTACTCGAATAAGGACCACCTTCAACGCGATAACTGCTGACGCCAACAAAGAGGGAAAGCAGATACAGCAATCAGGTGAAATGCTGCAATAATGGACGTCGAAAAGTGCGGAAGAACCAGCGAGGGGTGTGGAAACCATGAAGCCTTTAAATCCAAGTGAAAAACGGCAATTGAACCGCTTGAGGCTTCAACCGTTTCATCGGTAAAGCGTATGAAATCTCCATGCCCTGGTGCCATAGCCCTACCACGGAAAACAGTTGCTGGTAAATTTCGGACCTCAGAAACAGAAATACAATTACAGGCCAGAGGGAATTTTCCATTTTCTTGATTGCAGAAGAATTAGACAGTCGTCCTATCAATGAAGGAAAGGAAAGCTCAGGGTCCAGATGGAATTCCGAGAATGGTGCCGAAGTGCAGGGCTTCCTGTCAAAGCCCAGACCTGCTGTTGCAGATGTACAAGGAAGGATGGAAGATAGCGCGCTTGATATTATTCAGTAAAAGCAAAGACGTTCTCGAACTTCAAACTTTACAACACGATTTCAGCCGGACTGACGCTGGGCGCGGTTATGACGGTGATTGAAGCGGTCAGAAGGACCAAAGACCATACTCGTTTCTCACGTCGGGTGGTGCATCTGTGTGTAAATGGCATTTCAGCCCTTTTAAAACTATTAGTTACGGATTTCGTTGTATTTTTGTTTCAGAAGCAAAGGTTGGCATTCTTGGAAGCTGTGTCGAGGTGTTTTCTGGGTTACGTTCATTCATAAAGCAGTACTAAAAAGAGTTATGAACATTTTGCTTTTGTTTTTTAACTCGATATGAAAAACGTCTACTATAAATGTACAGAGCTAACTCTTACTAATTAAATATTGCCATATTTTGTTCTGTAACTCCTATTATTGTTTTATTATTGATCATCAAATTGAGTTGTGCAAGATTTCATGTATTCACCAATGATGCCGAAACTTTGTTATGATTCAACCAAAACTTCCTTCTAAATACGTTTGTATATTTTGTTGTGGGAGAAATTTTTAATTGAAAAACGGTATGTGTACTTTTGAAAATCCTTAAAACCCTCTTAAATCTGGGAAAAGAAAAGAAAATAAAATGCTTCCCAATGGCAAGCAATTTCACAAGAACCAACATAGCAACTTTGTGGGCTTTTTAAGATTGTGTTCCAAGAATTTCCAAAATATTGTATGTATTCTCAACCCCAAGGATAAAGTTTTCTTTATTTCTTTTATATCTTTCTGTGGAAAATTATAAAAGAATTCTTTTTCAGATGTCGAATAAGAGATTTACTTAGATATAACAGTCAGCTTCCAGGAGGAATCGACACGTTACGAATCCCAAGAAGGCTGCAGCGTTACATTGATCTAATGGAGGAATAAAAAATGATGGTAAAGTACTTGCACTTACTTGTAAGTTTCCTCGCTGACATTAATTTTACCAGGAACACCAGTCGTTTCCGTTCTACTTGTTAGATTAACAGTGTTTCCAAAGAGGCAATATCTAGGCACCCGATTTCCTATCACTCCAGTCACAACCTCTCCCGAATGAATTCCAATTGTGATTTTCTAAAACAAAAAATATGTAAGAAAAAATCTTGAAAGCGTAAAATAAAACATTTATTAAACAATTTGCATATTACTGTCATCACATTCTTGAAAAAGTCCCCATAACTTTTTCCCCCCTTATCCATGACCTTGCTCCCAATTATGCTGAACTTGAAAATGTTCCGGAGAGGCACTTCCTTGGTTCATATTTAGAATGCTTCTCGTCTATGATACGAGCGTAATTAGCGAAGGAAGGTCGATTGAATATGCCTTGAGAGTGCAAAAAGACGCATTTCTACACATCTTAAATGAAGGAGTGTACAATGTTATATTTCTCTGAGCCTTAGGGGACGCATTTTCAGTTTCATGAAAATTGTACACGTTTAGGACTGGTGATGTATGTATGATACTTTCTTGGCAAAGGAGTTGAGTTTCATCCGTCCTTGTGGAGAAACTTACAGAGCTCCGTTTATCACTCACACCTTCTACCAAGTCATGACACTTCCTTCTAAATAAAACAGGACAAGTTTAAATTTCCGGACACGTTCTGTGACTACGGGGGCATATGTGTACGAAAAGTTTTCCTTTCCGCAATGTTCTAGAGGAGTAATGCAAGTTACATGATGATAAGTTACTTGGAACTAGAAATAGACAGCGTGCTGGGGTAATTGCGGGAAGTTTCTGGAAACTCCGTAGAGAATTATGTTGCATGCATGAACTGAATTCAAGTGCGATGCACTTCATAAACAACGCTTAATCCTTGCATGAACTTTGAAACAAGTCCGCGAAGTTATCTCGTATAGTGGTTAATAACAAGGTTAAATACTTACTACAGGATTTGGTCCCATCTTAACGTTTTTGGCCATGTCCATCATATCCAGAGCTAATCTAGCGATGCATTTAGCGTGGTTTTCACAAGAGTCGGGCAGTCCTGATACCGCCATGTACTTATCCCCGACGGTTTCTACCTAAAATTTAGAATTCCACAGATTTTCTATTACTCCCATTTGGGGTCAACGCTCGTCTAATTACCTTGTAAATATTTGGATTCCTCTTTGAATCGGTTAAGGCATCGAAAACGGTGTAAAGCTCATTTAACATTTTAACAATTTTCATGGCTCCTTCGGGGTCTGTGTTAGCAGCACAGTACTGAGCAAAGCCTACAATCCCCGAAAACATTAGCGTCACGCAATCGTACCTGTTGAACATTAAGAAAAGTGTAACTCATGAATATAATTAGTTCATGAAGCGAATAAACGTGCGGGGGTGTAGTACCGAAAGGGCGGGTGGTTATGTAATATTTACGAGAAGTAAGAAAGTTAGCTGGAACCAGGAGAAAGGAGAGTCACGTATATGCCCCCAGCAATTGATTTAATGTCTCATGCATGAATTTGTGAATCTTACCTTTTGGGTGCAACTGGTCGTTGATGTCGAAGCTCATTAGCTACAGTTTTCGGCAGGACTGAGTACAATAATCTGCAAAATGCAATAAAAAAGGAAAAATCCTTTAGTAAATAGTTTCCCTAGCTCAGTCTGTATTTAGTATGGCACCAAGGAAGCAATGTGTACTCCATTAAGTTGTAATGACAAGTAATTACCTGTCGGTTTTCTGCTTTTCACCCTCCAATTCCCGGTAGGTTTGCTGGAGTTTATCTGTAAGAATTTCTAGGTTGCGTGTTAGCTTGTACTCAGCCTCGAATTTCTCAGACAGCAAAACTAAGTCCCTGGTTGCATCGTGCAGAGGCACGTCCGATATATGAAGGCCTTTCCTGTGGACAATTAACTCTTAAGTACGATTTTCTTACTTTGTTTGGAATAAGAATTTATTTCATTAAGGTCTATAAAACGTCTTGATTAATTTGATGCTATTACACCTGCAGGAAAATTGCGAAAGTGGTTGCTGTCTTAGGACAATTTACCCGCCGACACGGGTATCTTAAGGAAATCGTAGCACTTAATTCAGAGAATTAGGGAAAGAGGGTTCCAGAGAGATATAAAAAATGTATAAGATGAAATTGACTGCTATGAATTTGTAGTACTAAGCTTCCAATGCAGGCTATTAGAATATTGCTTAAATTGGTACAAAGAGCAATTGAAATTTTCCTTTCAAGAGCACTTCATGCATTCTAAGATGAAATTGATAAGATTTGCTTGAAAACATGTTCTGCATGCTTTTTTTTTCAAATGAATACCATGAATACTTAATGTCATGCATTTTAAACAGATAATAAGCTTGCTGGCAGCGTATGTAAATACATTTTGATAGATATTCCGGATAACTGCAAAAAACAACAATGGATTTGCATGTGAATGAAGGTTCATACCACCTCGGATACCAGTCAAAACTAATAAAAGTCTATCAAGATTTTCCGGAATTTAGAAGAGCCAACTATAAAAGAATCTCATAGAGATAGGCCTCCTCTAGAGCACACTCAAAAAATAATATTGATTTTATAAGGTACTTTAATGTAAATATTTTCAATAAAATTGTAAAAAGTTTTGCAAAAATGCCAGAAAATTCGAATGGGCAATAAAAGATTTATTAACACGGATGACAAATTGATTGATTTCTGGACCATTAAACACTTTCAGTTTAAAATTTAAAGATACGAATAAAATTTTTACTTGTGTCGTGTCAAAAATTTCGGAAGTCGAAACACCACCATCTGCCATAACCAATGGCAGTGACCAAACGGAACTAACTTCAGCTACTAAGTGATGGGCCGCCACATTGATTCTTCGATTGGTTTGTCAATGAGCATGACGTGCCACAAACTTTAACATCAAGAAAATCGATCGAACGAATAATTTTTCACACTCACCAATTATATAAAATCGCTATACGTGGTCTTTCTCACTATATCTTGTCAGAGCAAAACATGTGAGTGCATGAAATACCCTTTAATAACCCAAGACGCCTGATCAGGCGACAACGGGGTCAGATATGATGGCAAAAGGAACGTCTTGAAAAAGGTGCGTACGTCGCGAATCTTTGGCGACGTTAACACGTGGGCACCACTAACACCGGATAAAAGGTAGACAGTTAAATAACACCTGCTGGGAATAATAAAAATAACTGAACTGGTCATGAGGTTGTACAGCCAAATTTGGTAACTCGCCCTTCATTCAGTTAGTGAGGGCGAAATTGTGAAGTCGCGATAGTATCGGAAAGTTTTAAGTGTGCTTTGAAGGAATTAATAAGGATTCAGGTGGGTGGTGTTATGGGTGTTTAGTAGTGATTGATTTAACAATTTAGATTAACCACATGTAGTTGGTAGTTTGGTCTTATTTCTTAGCTATCTAATTTAATTATCTCGTGGGAGTGGTATCCAAGAGTAAGTGCGGTTCCTTGACACTGGTATGTCCGTGTCCTGCACAATTTGGGGAGGTCCTCAACTCAAGCACTGGTATGTCCGTGCTCACGCCGGTTTATCCGAGAAAACTCATTTGCACAAATGTAATCCAAATGTTTCTTGATTAAATGAAAAGTCTGAGTCGACAAAGACTAGCTACAACAGAATTGCGAATTTCTTTAAATAGCAAAATTGCAGTTGGAAAAAGTGAATTGCAGCCAACTTCAATTGAGTTTTAAACTATTACATACAGAAAAAAAATTAATAGAGCACTTTAAGGTAGAAGAAATATTCTTGCATACTCTAATCACGCAAATTTAATTTCTATGAAATTTATTGATGCGATAACAGTTGAAGTTTAATTTCAAAATTCAACTTGACTGAGAATTCAACTTGCAATTCAACTGAACTTGACTAAGCAGTAATTCAGCCCTAATGTTCAGAAATTAGGTTTTAAATTCAGCAATTGATAAAGAAATTAGGAAAATAATTTATAATGTTTTGTTTGACAAGGGTGCTACCTGTTAACCCAATTTGCGGGTACTAGCTATGGCAAACAATGTTGAAGAACTTAACTCGGAAATGATTTCTATGTCACTATGTATTTCTTTGACATCAGTTTTTTTGCGGTAGTATTTACATAGTTGAATTTTTCCTCATGATTGTTAAAGGTAATCAAATCAGTGTGGATAAACGTAGTTACAATCAAAATGTTATTGATCGATTGGAAACTTCAGACTAAGGAAATTCAGTGTTACTCGGCCATGTTATTCTCTGTCTTTTAAATTTTTATATATGGGTCCCTGTCTGCAAACTTCAACATTTTCTAACAAAAACAAGGTGAACTTTCGACAAAGTTTTCTCTTCTAATAATTATCTACGTCCTGCTTTAACAATTTTATCCTGCGGAGATAACAAAAACATCTGGAAAATAATTTAAAGCAAACAGAATGTAGTCATTTACGGACAAAAGATATAAATAAAGCAAATTAACAGCTGAAAAGCATTCGAACATAAATTTGTTGTTTTTCTCCATAGAAAAGACAACATTCTATTGTTTAGATTTTATGGAACAGAAAGCCTTTTCTACGTTTTTGCTGGCTTGGCAATATTTTGATTGGCGAAAAGAAAACATCACTTAAAATACGCAACAATTTTGCGGATAAAACCGCCATATTAGCGCCTTTCGACCCTCCTCCCACAATTTGTTTATTTCCAACTGTTGGCAAAATTTCAGTGTCCTTGTGATTTACTTGAAACGTTGAGAGCAGAACAACGGAAAAGGACAAACAACTTGTATCCGCAAGAGTATATCAAGCGATTGCTATTGTTTGGCGTAAATCCAATCGAACGCCAGTTCGTCCTTTGTTGTCATTGTCAAATCGAAATCGATTCATAGCAGACAAAACTAAACATGATGCTGCAGTCAATAGCGTAATAAAACTAGATTAGATGAAGGAGAAGCGGCAGAAGCTAAATATATACTCACTTGGCTAAGTCGTCGAGATTCATAACACTGGGGTAACACTGAAAGAGGATGAGGTCTGACTCAGCGATGTACATCATCTGACCCTGTAAATGTGCGGAAAAACATGATGAGAAGTTACTGCAAAGACTTCAGAGGCACCCTTTACCTTCAGTCTTAAGTAGCGTTCGTGTTTTCCCATGGCACCTTGCCTCGTCTGGAGGACATAAATCGTGTTGATGTGTGCCAAGATGTTTTCGAACGTTAAGTGCAGGTGTGGTCGAATGGCTTCAAGTACTTCCAGAAGAGGGCAATCGTCGTCAGATACCCTGAAATATCAGAAAGAGCAATTGTTTAATTCACAGCATGATTAGAAAACACCTGGCTGCCGAGGAAGGGTGGACAATATCGAACCTGGCTGTCGTAGTGTTAATTGGACTTGACTTCATTAATGCTTTTAGCAGATTCTACTTTGGTAATTTGTCACCTGTCCAATAAACAGCGCTTACCTGGGGATAACCCTTGCCACTGATTTCCCTGCTTGTACGATTCGCATTTTCCGGTTGAACATAAGATGAAAAGGAAAGATTTTGCAGAATGTCGCTGGAGATATCAGCGGTTCTGAAAAGACAGGAACACAATTTCTATTGATTAAGAGTAGCAATTTTGAAAGTCGTGCAACTGAAACTAAAGATTCTTGTAAGTAAAAAGGAAATTAAGAAGTCCTGAACAGACACGATATGGCGTGAATGAGGGTTTTAAAGAGTCGTAACTTTTTTTCTCATGTGTTGGGTGTTGGCACTTTAGTTTTTTAACATTGAGAGAAGAAATGTGAGCACGAATCTGGGTTTGAATAGTAAGCTATGGGTATAAACCCATATGCATATCGGGAGGGTCTTTAACCATTGTTAAGGACTTTACTTTTCCCAATATGTTCCTAATATGCTTTTTACAGCCTCGCCTCAAATGCTGTAGAAGGTTGTTATGTTAAGCATTTCACAATATTATTTGATATATCAAATAGTGGGAGAATTCATGACACGTAATCAGTATGAGCCAGATAGGCGGAATTTTGAAACTTGTATTTGATATAAATGAACAGAATTTGCTGGCTAAGTGGTTACCTAGCTGGGGTCTTGGAGTCAGATCGGCAAATTTATACCAGGGTTTGTCGAGATTTAAGCAAATGCAGAGACATGCAATAGAATAGCTGTCCAAAGAACCGGACGGATACCTCGATAGTATTGTTCAAGACGGCTGTTATTACCATAATATCGAGGTGAATACGTCGCTTGTGATTTAGGTAGAAGGTCTCATTCAACAAACGAGCGTTACTCTTTCCTAGGGAATAAGGGATAACCTGGACGATGACCACCACATAGAGGTAATATTTATAATTCATAAGCTCTCTGACCTAGACGACCATCTTTTACATATCTGTAATTTGAAATGTGAAGGGCTTTTAGTCTGCAAAGAAGTTGTTCACTGTAAAGGGTAAAAAACGACTTAAAGCGTACGTAAAACTCATATCCCTACGATGCAGAAAGATAGACAAAGACAATTAACACGACTATGCAACATTTAATTTAGGCTATGACATGCTTCATGAGAAAAAACAGAGCTCCTGTACAAAATACTATTCCCAATGAATTGATAGAAAAGTATAGTCGAGCTCTTAAGGAGATTTTTTGATACTTTTTATGAATATTTTTGTGTGTGAAACATTAAAGGTACCAAAAATTCAAGTTCAGGGTTTTTTTACACAACTTTTTTACATTGTTGCTCAATTGTCTTTAGTCCAAAAATATATTTTTTGTAGTCTATAACGTGACGTCAAAGGTAGTATTGCACAGCGTGCAGGGCAAAGTGGCGGACATTCTAGACCTAACATCCACAAAACGCAACCTAGAACAAAAAAAAAAATCAAAACCTTAATCTGCATTAAATTTGCCAGTACATGGAATTTTGCATTAAAAATGATTTTAAAGAAAATTACGGCAGTTTTAAAAACAGTGCCAATTTTTTAATCGAAAATCAAAGTATATAAATGGTTCCAAAGAAAATAAATTCAAAGATATCGTTAAACTGCCACATATTTCCCTAGAATAGGTGTTAAGTGTCAAGTGAGAGAAAGATTGGGATCAGTAGGATTAATATTGCGGAAGTTACAATGTCCGTAAACTTGTAAAATGTCGTTTGGAGAAAAAGTTTGACCTCTTGCAGCAAATTGCCTGTTTAACATACAAAAAGCTTTCGAAAACCCTTCAAACTAACAAAATCCGATACTCTACATCCCAAGGAATGATTTTAGCAAAAAAAAATTATTTTTTGTAAGATCAAAGTTAGGATACCCTCTTAAGAATGTTCTGTTTCGTTGTAGGTTAAGGGAGGTTTCACTGCCTATTATTATGCAGCTCACATCATCAAAGCTAAAAGAGTGTCCAGGGTGGCCTAAAGTAGAGAAGTGTTGGAGTGGACTACCCTTGGATTCTTTCATCATTATGGAAAAAAAATTTTCTGTTCTTAGACGATAGTACTTCAAAGTGGATTGAAATTTCAAATGATGTCTACAAATGCGGAAGCTGTGATAGATAAAGAGTCCAACATACGAAACAAAAACTAATAGACTCGCGGATGGATGGTTTAAACAATTAAGAAAAACTTTAAAAAGTCATTTCGTCCAGAACAGTATTCAAGGAAGGCCCCGTCAAAACACATTAAAAATTTTTTATTTGCATATAGCACTACACCTTGTACCATAGCCAATATTGCACCGGAAGATTATTTACTGAAGCAACTAACGAAGTCAATTCTGAGCCATCTAAAACTTTGCACAAGAACATCGATCCTGCTGAACAGGTAACGAGGTCCTACCCTACTCAAATATTAACTGAGAATGAAGCTGTTGGAGTGAAACTCAGCCAGAAGAATGAATGGGTAAGAACGGAAATCTTGCACACTTTAAGCTAACAGTGGTATACAATCGCGATGAATCAAGATATAGGAATTGTTCATAGACACTAGATCAGACTGCGTAGATTACCAGCACTTTTAGAAAACCAAATTGAACCCTAAATAGATCACACAGGTGAAGAATTTCATTCAAACACTTGATAGGAAGGAAACTTCAACAAATGACCAGCTACTTCCCTTACAAGACGACCAGCTACCATCTTTTCAGACCTCAACAAATGATTCTGTAGCGTCTGACATTAATCGGTCTGTTGTATCTCCAGCCAAACCAGCGTTACGATGTTCAGACAGATTAGGTTGTTTCGATCGATGGACGTACCACAGAGTACGTGAGTACTTTGTATAATATAGATTGGTATTTATATAACAATATTTAACTTGTAATACCTTTCAAATGGGATTCCGTTCGAAATTTCATTCCGTCGGAATTGAGAATAAGGCTGTATACCCTAAACGCACTGAATGCTATCTTGATGACATCCCTTACTGAGCGTTAATATCACTGTCTGGTACGTTACAGGTTTCGGTCTTGACCAATTTCTTCTTACTTATAACGCATACAATGTCAATGCTGATCTACCGCAGGGGTCTGTATTGTCCTCCACACTTTTTCTACCCCAAATCAAATTCACAGTTTTGAAGACTCCTTGATTTTGAGTAATTGTTTGAATTAGCTGCTGACTCTCTTGGAAATGCTACTGTTAATAATCGAGTTTGCATGATTAGAACACTAAACAAAGAAAAGAACTACTAACCGCCTCTTATCGTCAATAGGGTGAAAATCTCTAACTCACCTAACTTAAACATCTTAAGTGTTCAAGAATCGAACAATCTTAGTTGGACGGATCACATCTTCGTTATTTTAAAGAATTTGATGACATTTGTGGGCTTTCTGCAGCGTTGCAAAAAATACTTCACCCCATGACATCTGACCCAAACTACATTGTGCGCATTAGCAAAGTCCAAAAGAAGGTAAAAAATAAAAAATAACGATGCCGCCTGTCTGACGCTCTTTTATCACTCCTATCATAGACATTGCTCTAACGAAATCTCTGGTCTGCAAAACTATACCAATGTGGAACAGACTACCACCTTCGGTTTTACCAATCGATTGTAGGTCGCAGTTATTTAGGCAGAATGTACATCGGCACTATCACTCAATAGCCTAATCCCTCTAATCCATCTTAATTTTCTTATAAGCCAAGGTTGTGCAAAGCAGCATACGGCATGCCCTGAGCTTTGGCTGCACCCTAAAAAAAACGATCCTTTCTGAACTGAGTGGTGTTATGGGAATTGATAAGTTTTTAGGGTATAATAGATCATTGTTCCTTCTAATCTTTTAAAAAAGTTTTATTTACGAAAAATTTAGCTGGTGTCGGTCACCGGTGAACGAAATTTAAAAGTCTTCTCTGTAAAAATGCATTTTAACACGTAATTCTTTCACGAAAACTTTTATGCTACTTTTTTCTATGAAAGTATTAATTCTTGAGGGGAGGATCAGATCTGTAGTAAATTAGAAGAGCTATTTTCTAGAAGAAGCGCAAATAATGACGAACTTGATTAGAAACTTGAGAGTCTTTTATTTTTATATCTTTGTGGACAAGTTAGAAATTAAAATATTCTCCCTCTCAGTACATCGTTTGAAGATGACTTCGTCAAAGGCTTCCTAAAAAAACTTTAGTCCTGATAAAAGGAAAATCTGGAATTAATTAAATACTCCAAATCTGTTGGTTCACATTTAATTGTACATTGAGTCAACACAGTGCTTGTGTAACTTTAAACAGAAGAATAAAAGAAAGAAATGCTTAAGGTTGTGTATATAGTACCAGAAAGTTGGAACGTACCTTCACACAGAAAAGCCACATCATCCACTGGCTCCTTCTCCTCCACTGATTGTGTAGACTTTGTCACACCTGATGTCTCTGTAATGAGGAATTGTACATGGTCGGAGCGTTCGGTATCGTCGCTTTTATTTTTCAGCAATCGCAGGCACTCATTTTGTTTGGCCTCATCGAAACTATCGTCCAAATTAAGTTTTTGCTTCAAGTATCTAGAGGGTGACAAACTGGAATAGCTGGTACTGCTTGAGTTGAGCTCCTTCGGTATACTGTCGTTTGCTCTGGGGCACGGCCTCGGTTGAACCTTTTCTAAAAATGTCAAAGAAGTCCGACTTCCATAAATTTTATTCGAAAGGAAGTCCCTGATGGGGGACTAGGAAACAAAATTACAAGAAAATTCCATTTGTGAAAGTCACCGTAATGCCCAACAACCGGCCAGCTTCCTTTTCAGGGAGGCCTAGAAGGGCACCTGGGTCTTTACGTACCTTTATTTGTACAAATTGTGTTTAGATCGTTTGCTGTGGTCGGGTAAGCCTTATTCGGCATGATATCATTCAATTGGTTCCAACTTGTTGTGGGTTTCTCTTGTTGATTAAATGATAAACTTGTACGTTCGTTGTTATTGTTGGGCTCTCGTGGGGCATTAAGTTCTTTAGTGTTCTCACTCGATTGCTCTTTGCAGATCTCCGGTTGGACTATGAATTCTTTTTGGTCATCCTCAAGAGGTTCCCCTTTCCGTTTTATTATTTCAATGTCCACTTCAACGCCGTGCAATTTAGAAGCGACAGCCTGAAAGGGGATTTAGTACAGAGGGCTGTAAATGGTCTATTGATTCAGTCATAAGTGGGGTAGTATTTTACTATAGCAGTTCTCTGAACAGCTAACCCTTCTAGGATAGCATAAATGGTGGCACAAATGTATAAAGTTACCTTTACAATTCCTATAACGATATGTTCCAGCCCCGGGCGTTCTGAATAATAGTGGAGAATAAGGGAGCCGTCTTTTTCTGTGCATCTGAATGAAGGTGCTCTCATCCCTGGGTATAATGTTCCTAAATGGTCGTGTAAGGCATCCAAATTCTGGAGAAATAATAAATTAAGGAAGTCGGCTCAAAAGCTGTACCAACATTTCTACCTACCTGTAAAAAATCTCGGGGCGTAGCCCCTAGGACCTGAAGAATTTTGTCGAATCCTGAATCTTGACAGAACTCGAAAAACGTTTTCCCAAAGAGCTCAAGGATATTATCAGCAGGAATATCTGTAAAAAGGACGTGAATGTAAAGATTCCCATCTTTTAAAACTTTGCATAATGCGTGGCAGGAATTTAATAGGGAGTAATTGTATTCAAGGCATAAAACCAGCAGAGGTAGAAGAAAAACGAATTATAGGGGAATGAATTCAAGATACTTACTCAGAATTTCAACTGCTGCTCCTATTAGATTATAGGTTATTTCGTCATCGTAAATTTGCCTGACCAGGAACTGCCCTTCCATTGCCACTTCAGCTTTTTTTCTGCAAAAGAAGGAGAAAAAAAAAACATTTCAATTAATTTTAGTGCCCTCAGGTAGGTCTTTGGATGAGATTAAAAAAGTTCGGCAAAAAGACCCATTTACGACTTTTAATTAGAGGCGGTTTTTGAAATGGGGGCGTTTTTTTATTATTATTTTTACGACGCAATTGGATTAAACTTGGTAAAAGGACGAGCAAATTTGACCTAGGTTGCACTCTTTTACTGTTAGCGCCAAAACTGAGCATTTATGCTTTTTTTTCTTCTTTTCGGTGAAAATTACTTGGAATTTTATTATTCTAGGTTAGGTAGATAAGAGGAAGGTTCGAGTGCTGCAGGATTGATGGAAATTATTAACGGTCAGAGGATTTGCTAACTTTCATTATTTTAAGTGCTGAGATTAATAAATTACAGATTTTACTATCGGATTGTTATCACAGATATTGCTGACAAACTAATGTGGTGGTATGTATCATACATGAGCCACAGGAAAAACAACTCTTTCTTATGAATAGATTCAATACTTTCTTGCAGTACTTGGCTGGAGTAGAGGGAATCTGAACTGCAGATAGAAGCATACAGGATGGATGAAATACATTTCAAATGCACAGTTTGACACAATTATACAAATATTACAAGGTTAGCACTTAATTCTTTTCTAATAGCTTCCGAGATAACGCCATTTGGAGAGCTTTTGGTCGTATATTAGGCTATATAGCTTATATTAAACATAGTTTGTATGTGAGTTTAATACCTTATGGTAGATAAAACCAGTGGCTTTTATGACTATAATTTTCAAAATCAAAATCCTTATGGGTTTCCCTTCAAATTCATATAAGGTATATACCCACCTATCTCCTTTCATTTTCGAAATAAGCCGTTTCGAAGCCGATCCTATTGTGCATATCTTTCCATGAATTCTAAAAACGATAACTTCCAGAACAATAAGTAAAGTTTATGTTGGTCGGATATGGGACATATTTATAACGATGTTTTGGAAACTTCTCTACTTTTAAGAAAACGAGCTTAATGGAATGGCTTTTCAGGAGAGAACCCCTCAGTCATTAGACGAAATGAAACTATCAGCTGGCCACTAGGATCACCCGATTTAACACTGATCGATTTTTGGTATGAAAATTTGCGTATTTATGTGAAAAAAGGGCAAAAAAGTCAAATTCGTGGTTTTCAAAATTCGTTGCTCCTAAACGAAAAGGATGAGGAGAGAATAGCATAATTTAAAAGTCACTACTATTCTTTATGATATAACATCAGAGCGATACACAAACAATGTTTAATATAAACCATATGACCTTCATGCTAAAGGTCAATCAAAAAATATTCAAGTGCCGTTATCTCGAAAACCGTTAAGATTGTTCCCCCCTTCCCCTCCTATAAAATTTTTTGTTTGTCTCATGGAGACCTGTTATTGGACGCCTGCTTGGCCACTTAACTTTAACTAGGACCAGCTTGTAGTCTTGCACATGAAAAGTTTCAATATTTTGTTATTTTAATATCAATACTTTATGGCATTGAACATTAAAATATAAGATATTTCTTATAAGAAATTGGGAAACTTTTGCATAGGTATGGTAGTGGCATAGTGCGTCCTTGTTATTTTCGTAACGATTATTACAGTGACGCATCTTTGTTATATTAATTAATCTTAACTATTGTTTCGACGATTATGCACACCATAATTTCCAGTAAGGCTCGTTGTCTTCATCAATTATCATGCAGAGATCAGCTTTAGGATACTCATTTAAAATCTTTTGAAATATCTCGCGTACCCAAGAGCCAGAATATCTGAATAAATTTTGAGTGTGCTTTCATTAATTTTTGAAGTATATGAATTCGGAATGTTTTAAATGTTGGCCTGGGTTTTGGATTTGAGCCTGTGCATAATAAATTATCTTTGCATATTTCTCTTGATGTACTAATTCCTGCCTATTATCATATGTAGATGGCTCTGTTTTTGAAGTTCAATTTATGACATCTACATGATTTAATCTTTGGCATATTCAAGTGGTCCTTTTGGAATTCAATTTCGAAAACCTATTCAATCTTTAGTACTATCAAAAGACGAATAATATTTTATGTTTTTAACGTTGTTGAAGTTATTTTTATATTTTTCTGGATTCACTTATCGCCCCTGTATCATTTATTTACATTCACTCTGGAGAAAAATTAAAAATGCAAATTTATATTTCACTCAATTTCTGTTCGTTCAAATAAAATGGAACTTTTGGGCCATTTAATACTTCCATTATATTACTTGGTGTTTAATGATTGAGTGATTTAATTTCAATTAGTTTTTCCAAAATTTAAAATTCCCTCCATACTTTTTATTCCAAATGAAAATAAAGTGAGGGAAATTGAAATAAAAAATTAAATGGAAATACATCGTGATGTTTGCTCCCAGGATTTTCATTCTATTAAGTAATTCACGTTACGAGCCGGAAGAAACCTTATAATACATTATAATTTAAATCACGCAAAACACATGTATATGAAGTACTGAATTAAAATGTAAAGAGGATGTTTATCTTAAAGAGTTTTGTTTTGTTGAGGGAATAATTTTATTTGAATTATTTTTGTATTTTACATTATCTTTACCACGAAAGATATTTTCTGATTTACCTAAAAATGTGGACGGCTTTCAGAGTTTCCCATTCAGGTGACAAAAAAGCATAAATTCGAAATATCAAAGGCTCAAAGTTGGCTATTTACGTTTAAAAGGAATATTCCTGAAAGGGTTAAATGCATGCCAATTAACACCTGACCCACATTCAGTAAATTCATGATCGGTGGGTGCCAAATTTTATAAGTCCATATTTAACAGATGGATTGGACTTGGACGTGAACGGCATACATTAGTGACCACATGACCAGGATGCAGTCTTGATATAACGTTAGATCGCGAAATTTTAGAGTGGGCGTTACGTTTGAAATTAAGATTAAGTCAAACTGGTAACTTGATCCCTCTGAGTTTAATTATATTAAAAAAAATCGTGATCAGATGTTATAACTACTTTTGTTTGGCATTTGTGTAGAAGTAGCATCTGAACTTAGAACAAAAAACTAAAAAGGAACGGTGGTAAGCTGGAAAAGGCGTACCAAAATTCCCTTAGTGTTCGTAGTTAAAACTCCAATGCAGACGTAAAAAATCGGGAGATGTTTTTTGAGTACTTTTTCAATTGCCCCTGTTCACAATTTTCTCGCACGTTGTCTTTCAGTTAACCGGCAGTGGAAAGTGACAGACTTCGTGAATGTAAACAAAGTATGCTGCTGGCAAATTACGTAGGAAAACAATCCGACATCTATCTCACTTTCTCTAATGTATTCTGTCCTGCTATAACCGGTAACCCCAATGTTCTCCGTTCCCCTTTGTTAACGACCTATTTGTGACACTCACGTACACGTTTTTATTTGTTTTAGCCCTTCCATTTAGTTTGCTGTTCTAAGGATCTGAAGAAAGCAACATTTTCTAGAGCACATTTTTCCTACGAAGAAGATTTGCAAATTGGGGGTCTTTATTAAGTTTTGAGACAGGTTCTTGTACACATCGCAATTATCAAGTATAGCCATGCCTTACATTTTTGAGGTTCCCAGTTGGAATTTCACCGGTGTTTGCCGATCGTCGATATTTTTACAGAAGTCTTTATGTACAGAGTGAAGCTTATGGTGATAATTGAAAGCTATAGAACCATACTCTAAGCGAGTGGCTAACTTTTGGCCAGAAAACGTAAACCCTATTCCGCCCTCTCTTAGTCGCAATGGTTATGAAACTTATTAATTATTATATCCGAGCAGAAAGATCAGATAACACAATTGTAACGCAATTAACCTATTTAACAGCAAATATGATGGATTCGTCTCCATGATATATTGACACAAACTAACGTTACATAATTACTTCTGTTAAAATGAGAATTACAAAAACCTATGTCTTCAAATACATTTAAAGGTAATTTCCTAAAATTATGTGAAATAACAGCTGCAGTTATTGGCTTAATGTAAATGATGATATCTACATTGCTGCTTACCATGTGCTACTTATTACAAATGTAATGATTGCTAATTTCATTGGTGAATATTAAGTAAAGCAATTATTCACGTAATGAAAACATCAAATGCCCATAAAATACTCATTGTTTGCTTATATGGCAGTTGTACAGATAATTATTGTACTATGAAAATGTAATTTTCATTAATTATGGAATTTTTATTTCACATTTTATGAGCTATTTTGCATATCACAAAATAAGAAATACAACACAGAGATTACCTAAGTACGGGGCGGCATGGTGTACGTTCAGTTTCTTTAACAGCGGATTTAAAAGATTTTCGAAATGAGTTATATAAAGTTTTTGGTTCTTTGAATACGAGGAATTTCACAAATTTAGTAAGCTTGATGGCTTGGTAACGTGTCCAAAATGAACAAACACAATATGGTTAGTACTGTTCTCGAAGGAAATCCTAAGAATAAGTGAAAACGTGAAAAAGCCTATATGAAGAAATTCCTTAGTATCCCAGTAAAAAATGTGTTAATTACTTCATTAATGAAGTAATGAACAAATGTACACTACTATATATTCCCAACAACAATGAATTTTAACACAGGGATATCATTGGAAATCTATGAATTAATCTATGGTACATTATTCTTTCATGGGTTCATTGATGGAAATGTAAGGATAAAAATAAGTTTCCATTTAAGTATTAAATTTTCACTGATGTTTCGCTTGGTTTCTTTGTTCTCGTAAGCATATGAGAACGTTCGCTTAAAATTAAGAGACAAACACGATGAACCAGAAAAGGCAAACTTCTCCAGTACTACTACTACTACTTCGGCATTACCTTGTCATCGATAGTCTCTGTTATCTTACCCTTTGCATTACTATGTCATTGATGTTAGCGATTTCTGTTATTCTTCGGTGAAATTATTCACTACCATGTTCATCAAATGTTCGAATTCCTACTGGGATGTTACATCTCATTAACTGGTGTAAACTTTAAAGCAGAAGAATTTAATGTTCAAAGAACCATTTATGATAGGTACCTACAGTAAAATACACAGATGTCTTCGAATCTTCTTCCAAAATATATCTGATGTAAAGGAATGAAAAAGGTCAGTGCCTTTAGTTTTTCAGCGCTTTTAATTTATACAAAATGATCTGTCATTATGTTTGGAAGATATGCTTTTAGCATTAAAATGGGGGATTGTCTACCAACATGATGGAGCAGTATGTGAGGCATTATACCAATCGGGCTTTCAATTCATGTTGAATTGTTCGAATTGCTACAATTACCTGATCTGCTAGAACTCCGATCCTTCCTCCTTCCATATAACTTTTTGCTCCTCTGAACGAGGAGCAAATACACAGTAACACCTTTCTTAGTGATAGGCTTGGTTTAGGGGTTGGGGTTTGATTTTCAAAGAGCCATTGCTTCGAAATCTGGACAGCAATGTTGATACAGTACCCATATTCTTTGCCTATGTATCTTTCCAACTTCGTGTATATATAATTGACCATGTGGACCACAGGCTTCTCCATAATTCTTGTATACTTAATCTCGGATCAGATTCCACTAGAGATTTTAAGGTGCCATTATCTAATTCAACTGGTAGTCTACTTCGAAGCCTGTCAGAGAGGTCATAATAACCAGTGGCAAACCTCCTGAACCAACGTTGACACTTGTTGACCTTCAATATATCTTCATAAATATTGCAAATTTTCTTTGTTGCTACCATTGCATTAAAACCTGTATGAAAATGAAAAAGTATGCAAGGACGGAAGGTAGAATGTCGCCATTTTATTACAGGGCAGTAAAAAAATTTATTCTTTTTAGAATATTTAGACCATAGGCTGCTTTACCGAAAATTGTAAAAGAATGCGTGTTTCCTCTTCAACGATCGGTACAGAATTAAAGTCAAAAAAATTCTTTCCAAATAATTGATTACTTTTATTTGATTATCTTTTAATTGGTAATAAAATCGACTCCACTCTCAAAAATTTTAATTATTATGACCTTAATTTCTAGGCACAGTGTAGAGAACATCTTAATAAAAGTTATAAAGTCTATTTATGAAGAGAAGAGCACCAACAGAACAAAATTCAAGCAT
>QYTT01095162.1:2000-13505 GCA_006980735.1 Dasypogon diadema
TATATCTGCAAAAAATGCACTGAATAAATATATAGAATGTAAAGGTTTGTATTTATTTATAGAATATTAACAAATCTAATTGACTTATATATTATACTGAAGTTGTTTTTAAATTAAATTACTCGGTTTTTTTGAAGAAAATACCTCGTTTCCTTTACCCGTCAATTTGACGGATGTTCGTAGAAATAGGTATACAAGAAACGTCCGTAAACCTAGTGTTAACCTCGCCTATACCGTGAATTGTTGTTTTTTCTCCGTTAGCAAGATTCAAGGGTTTTTCAATTTTCCTCAACCGATTGAAATCTTTCTCCTTCGATGTCATGTGAGAAGTACAGCCACTATCCAAGCACCAGTCGTCAACATCGTATGTAGTACTTCTTTCAGAATGTTTCAACGCGAACTCGGTTTTTGGATATTTACTTTCCGTACATACCTTTGAGGATTCGTATTTTTCTGCTAATTGCCGCCTATTCTGTCTGCGTTCAGAGGCTTTATGACCAATCTTCCTACAATTGTGACATTTAAACTTAAAGAACTTTTGAGAGGACTTACTTGGCGGTTTCCCATAATTGCTTTTAGGTTTTTCTTCCTTGATCTCTAGGGTTCTTCTGGCAAACAAAGCGTTTTGGTGGCCATCACATTCTCTGGATTTCCTCGCGTCGAATTCTTCCAAAATCTTAACTTTTAGTGCTTCTGGCGTGGGCAGTTCGTCGCGGGATTCAATCGCACATCGAAAGTTTTCAAAACTTTCGGGTAGACTATAAAGAAGCATAATTGCAAGCAGGTCATCATTTATTGAAATGCCCATATCCAGTAATTTATCGACAGCGTCAAAGAACTCAGCAATATGTGTTCTAACGTTGACATCTTCTCCCATTTTGTGCAATATCAACTTTTTCAATAAGGTGGCCTTTCGGGCAGGACCCTTTGATTGAAATATTTCGTGTAGTTTCTTCCACACCTCATTAGACGTTTGACAGTTTTTAATTTGCTTCAATTCCGACGGATTTATGGCCAATATCAGGTCCGACCGTGCTTTCCTGTCACCTTCAACCCACTCTTTTACGGCATTTTCCGACTCCACATTTCCGATTGTAACCTTAGGCTTAATTTTTTCTCCGCTTACGTAACCCCAATTATCGTTTTTGATCACCACCTGTAATTTCCAGGTGTCAAAATTGTCCTTACCTAATGGCTCAATGGTCGTCACGCTGGCCATTTCCAATTTCACCTTTTTTTACGCAGTTTTTCTATCAGTTTTTATTCAGTATGGGACCTGGGCCCATAACCTGTAATAATTTGCAGTATATAAGCTCCTACTACCTCGGATGCCGGGGAAAATTAAAGATTAACTTTTTCTTACTAAGAATGAGTTTAATACACTTCAAGTGACAGTCAGAAAAGAGAAGGAAAAAAAGTGCTGACAACATTACATAGTTAAAGATAATAACTTCAAATTTATTTCTAAAAGTAAGATGGCGCGCGAGTGTTAGAAAAAATACTTTGTCATTTCCAACATTACCAAATCAAAAATCGTATATCAAAAAATGTCGCCAAGTCCAAAAATTATTTCACCAATATCGCTTAGAAAAGAATAGGTTTTTTTTGTCCAATGATTTCCTTTTTACAAATGTTGAAAATTATTCTGATCAGGTTATAAAGCAATTTATAAAGGGACGCTTTGTACCCTTTCTTTGTTTCTTTGTTTATGATAGTTTAGCGTCCTTTTTCAAAATAGAAACTCTGTTCGTCACCAAATTTTCATATATAACATAGCGATAGTTCAAAAACAAAATAGGAAAAAAGAGTCGAAAAAGTTGCGATTTGAACCCATGCGTTCGTGCTTACCAGCCGAATACGCTATCACTCGACCAACAAGTCACTTTTTGAAAATATGTTTAAATTTCAAAGAAAAGTCGATTTCAGTTCACAGTTTATTTCTTCACAAATCAACGACACAACTCAAGTTCAGAAAACAAGCGGTCACTAACGAAAGTTTCACAAATTGTTAGAAAAATCTCGATTTTAACTTCCCATAGAACCTTTCAATCCGTTTTAAAAATAAGAGATCAAATTCAAGGGTATAAAGCGTCAATACTAAGATTTCTAATTCGATTTCAAATAAGTACTTGGAATGTCTTCGATTTATCATCCGACAAACTTACTAGGCGATAAGATTTCGAGTTCACATGCGATAAATACGACGATTTCAAAAGAAGTGAAGTCTTTGAAACCAATTTTAAAAGTACTTCCCGTTTTTTTTTAACTAGAAACTTCGTAACCGTTTTTGTGGCCATCTTTCTATGTATTGAAATCGCCATGTGTAGTTATAGCTGTTAGATTTTCCCCTCATTTCAGCAAACTGGTTTTCGCTCTTATTGTTTCCCCTTAAAAATATCGACAATCTTTGGAGGAGCACTTTGCTTTTTGTGCTTTGAATTTTGAGAAGTTGTCCATGAATTTTTATGTTAATTTTAACCTTTGTTGTCTTGTGCAGTATTTAATTGTTTGTGTTTGCATAATTCGTGAAACATTTCGTAAGTGTGTACAATGTGAGTGTAAGAACTAGGAGTATTTAAGAAAATTAAACAATTCTATTCTATGTACACTTTCAGATCTCTAGATGTTGTACCTATTTGGGCCAAATTGCGGAGTTTCATCGCACGGAGTAATATTACATGTCAGATAAGTATATTTATGATTTCTTTCTCAATCTTTGTTTCTTTGTGGTGTGTTGTTTTCAGATTCCCAGACAAAGTGCTTCGTGGACGGTTCCTTCAGTTCTTCAACACCTACTTGTTAGGCCGTCTACACACGGAGCTACTCAAAAGAAACGGAACTGGTTTGTGTCTGGAATTACTAACCAGTTACTAACTCATTGGTAACGCAGCTCCACACACGACGCTACTCAAAAAAGACTGAAATCAGAAGTTTCTTTAGTAAAATCATGAAAGGACCATCAACATCTTTAACCCATCTTCAAAATCGCACAGAAACTGAGGAACTGCAGTTACTAGTGACTCGGCAGTCGAGTTGCCTGGAACTAATTACCAACGGGTTGGTAACGCGTTAGTAATCAGTAGCGTCGTGTGCAGTGTCCCAACCATTTACATTGGAAGTGACTCATTGGTAATTGGTTAGTAACTTGCGTTACTAATCAGTTTCTTTTGAGTAGCTCCGTGTGTAGACGGCCTTAGTCCAACTTAGTTTTAAAAGAAAACCATTATTTAAAAAAAAAGAAGTTTTTTATTTAGTTTATTTTTTACTTTTTAGTCCGTCACACAACTCTTTTTATTCAAACGCCATCATTTCATTTACTGATAATTTCTCATTCTTTCTACCTATGGATAGTCCGGTACCTAGATCCTCTGTCCGATGAACAAAATGAAGCGATACTGGACATAGAAATGTCCTGAATTTTTCAATTTAACAATAATTAATTTTTAAGTCGTGTACTAAAATATTTTTTTATTTTACAATATCATCTTTTTGCATATACTTTTTCCTGCACTGTTTAACTTAGTAAGCTATGATCATCTCAATAACAAAATCAATAATAGAATAAGTATTGCAGGAACGACCTCTATTTTAACTCGCCTTTTAAAGCTGACAGTAGCAGAAGTAGAAATCAAAACATAATTAGAAGCAATGGCGAGTGTATTAGGTAAGTAGGGAAGGTAGAATGCCGAAGAATCAATTTCGCGCCTAACTGCAACTACCCTAATTTCCTGCCTGGCTTCTCGCAACTTGTTGCCTTATCAGCATTGAGAGCTTGCAGTCGTTGATGATACTGTTTCAATCGAATATCACGAGCTTCTGGTGTTTCTTCATCTCTTATTTGTGAAATATAATTACGCATAGATTGCAAGCGTGCTTTACGTTTTTCAGACGTTTCTTCATTAAGTGTTCTCCATCTTCATCAAGTCTCGCTCGCTTCGCCTTTTCACTTTCATTTGCTCGCTTTTCCTAGTATTTTTGTGTTGCAGTTTCTTTTTGTTTTGTATTATTTGTTTTCATATTTTGTCCCCACAAGAATCACCACAAGTGACGGTACGCCCTCAGTAGTTCGATAGAGAGGTAAAGCTCCTATACAAAGAGGTGTATCCTGTGCCCCGAGGTTGCGGCATGACATTTTTTATTACCCTCATAATCCATTCAGTCCTCATCATCTGCTCACCTTGACCTTGACTTGGGTAGTTGTATATTAGAGGCATGACATTTTTACCCACCCCTTCTGCACATACAAACACCTTAACAATCTGAATCAAAATTTAAGTATGATGCCGTTGAGATAGCTTGATAAAATTTGCACCATATAAAGTTGATGAACTAAGGAAGTTTTTGAACTAGTTTCTAAAAAAAATATGGAACTTTTTTCTTAAAATTGCTATAGAATATTCAAGTTCAAAATTCAACATTATTTTTTGAGACAATGGTGAAGTGTATTGAAATAAATGTTTTTAAATACAACAGGTGCACTACTAAGCTACTTCGGGAAAAAAAATCAAGTGCCTATCTCACTTACTTCGACCGCTATGACCAAAAATCCCTTACAACACGCAATTAGCGAGAAATTTCGAAAATTTGTAATAACTCGAAAACTAAGAAAAATCGTAGAACATACATGTGGGTGATTTGGGTTCCCCGAGGAACGCTCTCCCTCCAGGTTTGATTATCACTGTTTTTTGGGACACCATGGGAATATGAAAAATTATTTCATTCAATTCGCGTTGTCGCCAAAAGTAGCCCATGAAAACAAACTAAGATGTTTAAAACTTTAAAGGCTGAGGAAACTAATGATGTAAAAATATTTCGACCATTTCTAATAAAAAAATTTAAATTTTTTCATTTAAACACACCCCTTGCCTAAAATTTGGTTCGATTCGCAACACTCATACCAAGACAATACTTTTGAACTCTAATTATATTATTACGATAATTATTGATTGGCTTTTTTATCAATATTTATTTATTTCCAAGGAAAGGACATATGATTTTCCCTCACTTTTTAGCATGCATTTTTTTTGCAGTAGTAAAAAAAGGTTTCGTTTATTTTGTGAGCAGTGTTCTACATTTCTCTTATTCTCATGTTACTCCATAGCCGTATCAAAAATAATTTAAAAACGAAAAATAATTCTTTCGTTTTTATTAAGGAAGAAAATGTTAAATATGGAATTAGCTAGCGAATTTCTAGCACTAAAAGAATATCTAAAACTTTCTCGATCTGACTGTAAAGTAAGATCTCTTCAGTATGACCGTCATGTTGTGGACATTAACCAAATCTTTTAATTTTGACAAAATCTTCTCTTAATGCCTTATGGAATTTTTGCTTGCTATTTTAAGTAAGTTAACAAAATGCAGAATTTTTTAATGGGACCGACTAGACTCTACAGCTATTTCCCTTTTTCAGGGAAAATAAAATTTTTCTATTTTCAAGTTTTTCAACAGTTTTTTATCGTTTTTGATTTAGATAAAATAATCTTTTCCATAATAAAATATATATAGAAGTCTCACCTACAAAAGCTTTTAAAGACGCAGAATGTATGGATTACGCAAGAAAATTTGTACCAGACTAATGCCACATGGGTAAATATTAACTTTTTTCTTTCGTATTTTTGGTGGCTAAACTGAAATGTCTACAGTTTTATTTTATTTCCCTCTCTATATACGTGTTCTTAAAAGAATATAATCGTGGTTGTTATTACCTAGCGCGGTATCATTTTCAGACATTGAAAATACAAATTTTGAATGTGTTGGAGCTGCGCTGATGTGGGGGTAACTATTTTGCACGCCGCGTACATGGATTACGGAAAAGGAATTTTGAAAACTGCGCAATTTTAATTCTACAGACATCTAAAGAAAAGGAAAACAATCTGAAAAACATGTACACAACGCAAACTTAAGTAAAATCCAAGGCATGAACAGATATTAACGTCAATTTCGTGTTTCCAATCAACTATATAAGAAGTCGTTTAATAAAGTGGAATTCAAGTAGTGGCAATTGTTACAGAAATGGAATACTGGTGGCTGGTACTTTTCATAATATCAAGTCTTTTTTCCAAGGCAACAATTGGTCTTCGTGATGGAATGTCTTCAATTGTTGGGGGTCAATATGCAGGAAAGAAAACTGTTACGGAAAATGGAATAGAGTATCTTACAACAACAGAATTCCCATATATGGTGGCTATAGAATATTTCGGTACAGGTGTATGTGGTGGGAGTATTGTCAGTACTAGTCGAGTTTTAACTGCAGCTCACTGTGTCAAAGGAATGTGCAAATTTGCTCTCAACGTTCGTGCAGGTACATTCATCCGGGAAAGCAACACAGACACATACAAGCAGAAAGTTGGTGTTAAATCCTTTAAAGTGCATGAACAATATCGGAAAAAGCTCAAAATCCCAGATTATGACATAGCAATCGTGCAACTTAGTGAAAATTTTGTTTTTAACGACTATGTTAACAAGATTCAACTACCAATGGGACTTGAACATGTGGACTTTGAAAAGCGAGAAGTAATAGCAATCGGTTTTGGTGAAACACAAACTGAAGAATTCCCCAAATTTTTGAGAAAAACAACACTTAGAATTACTATACAAAGCACTTGCGAATTGTTGTTAAACATTGCAGATTCACACAGTATGATCTGCGCTCGTAGTGACAGCAAAAGTTCAACTATGTGCTTTGGAGATTCAGGTGGACCGCTTATTATTGGGCATAACAATCGTAACCCAACTGAAGATGTTCTTCTGGGAATAGCGGCAAAAACTTTTCTGAAGGAAGATGAAGACGCGAACGTTCGCTGTAATCCATCTAAACCAGCAATGTTCGTAGATGTTCGTGATCATTTGGAATGGTTATATTGTAATCTCAATCTAGATTTAGGTGCAAAATGTACCATATTGTAAATTAGTGGTGGTGTTTGAAAATATTATATGCATTATTTTCTTTAAAAAATAACTTTTATGGAATTCAAGGATTTAGCCAAAAATTTAACTGAAATTTACTAAATATGAGAGTTTTGCAAGTATATGATTTTAGAATACCTCACATTATGTTCAACTTAAAATTTTTATTTTCCTTTTGCTATGAGAGTTAATGATGTAATATTTAAAGCAAATTGTTATAAAACTTGAATAAAGTTCCGTTTTCCCAATTTCTTATTTTTTTTTTTTGTAATTTCGTCCGAAATGTACTTGATATTTTGTATATCGTTATAATTGATAAAACAATTTACTACCATTTGATTTCTCATCACAAATTTAATGTACATTCTAAAATTTTCTAAGATAAACGACGCAAGCAGTCAAATGGGCTACTTCTAGAATCGATCTCTGATTGGTTTTTGGGGAAAACTACTAAATCCATTCCCGATTACGTCACTTGTTACTTTTACATGTTGATACGTGCAACTACTTACCGTTTGCAGTGCTACCATCTTGTGTTCAAGATTTACATGAAAGATTTCGATTCGGCATTCATAATAGGATTCCTTGTATAAAAAATGTTCCGAATCCGACAAATCGTTTTTAATGTGAAACATTTTATCAATTCTGGAAAAAAAATTTAAGATAGGTTTCCTAAGTATTTCCTGATATATTCGATTATTTTGGTATATTTAGACAGGTAATGAAATATTGTAGGGGGATAATAAAAGAAAACATATTTTCTGTTTTTTATTCGCTTTCTAACAACATAATAATAATCCTCGCTATTTAAGTAGAGGACTGTAAAACTGGAATACTTACTGGTGGGCATATTCTGGTTGTGCGAGGAATTTAACTGGTACTTATGTTGAGTTGCTCTGTCGTGCATGGAAGCTAGTCGTTGGATTGGAAGTCATGGGACAGTGGCGTACTACACTCTCTCCCTTTTGCTCCGAGTCCGTTTCGCTGGAACCTTTTTCTGGAATGTCCTTCTCTGTCTTATGGGCACCAAAGGATGAAGTACATCGGTTTTGTTTCCTTTATAGGGAACCAGAGCTCAGTATGGTTATGCCAACCTCGTAAGAGTACGTTCCATTTTTTCGTAGAATGTGATGTGGCCTGCTCTTCTTAGGAGCAAATTTAGAACTGAATTTGGAAGCAAAGTTACTCTGCTTTGACTACAGACCTAAACTTTATTTCCAGATTGATATTTGGGACATGGTCGATGCTTTTGATTTGCATAGTGTCGGTCTCGCTCCTGCATCTTACGCGTACTAACCATAGGGTGCCGAAGGGTTTCACTCAGTTGTAATAACCGCTCGGTAATTTGCGCTACAATATTTTCCGCTTATACAATGGTGCGAAATGTATGCGTAACATCATCCGGTGTTTTTATTTCGCGTCCAAACATCAGATAAGAGGCCGTATGTCCGATACTTTCGCAATGGTCTGTGTTCGTCACAAAACGGAATGCGGGAAGTTTGTGTGATCACCTGGTATGTTTTTCTCCGACAACGATGGCTGGTTGTGTTTTTAAATCTCTATTTTTGCGCTGAATTCGATTAGCTTCTGGATGATACGCTGGCGTTAACGATTGGTGAGTTTCCAGATAAAAGATAAGATGTTTCACTACACTTGAGATGAACTGCGATCCGCCATCGCCAATCATGCGAGGAGGGATTACATATCGAAGGAAGAACTCGTTTAGGAGTGTAGTTGCACAGGCCTCAATAGTTGCTTTTTCCAACGCATACAGGTTGCGGTATTTTTGGTTATTAAAATCTAACGTTTTCCATCGAAGAGTTGGGGAGGTAGCGTAATCAGTTCGCCGATACGATTTAAAACCTTTGTTTCCTTTTTGTTTTCTGTAGAATCCGGCTGGTTTTAGATTTTCGCTTGAATAACGCTGGCATGCGATGCATTGGGATACATGCCTACTATCCCGTAATCATCTTCCAATAATAATACATATATAAATAGAGAAGGTATTGCTCTGGCCACTTTCATGAATATAGGGGTGCCTTCGATAAAATTCAGTAGGATTTCTACCCAATTTTTCTCCGGAAAATTTCACTGCTAAAACGTAAGGTTAGCCTGGTGGTGGTGAGGGTGGTGAAAAGCGTCTTATGGAACAGGGTAATAAAGATCCAGACCGGTCACTCGAATGTTGGGGGAGGAATCACAAGAGGGTATCCACAGGGAGGAGTTATATCTCCTTTTCTTTGGAATGTCACAGTTGATCCCTTCCTCTCTACACTTGAACAGGGTGATACTGAGACCCTGACGACAACAAAACAGAAACGTGAAGACTACCGTTTTCATTACCGGAGGACTAAGGATCTGAAATTTAAACTGTTTACGCTCTTCAGATATACTTGTATTCGAGGCATTTGGATATGATTTGTGGGGTTGCCACCACTTTGTGCAGAAGATAGCAGTGGAGACGGCACTCACACACACTGTATATGGGCATAGGAGAATCATGGATCACGTAACGGGGATTAGGGAACTCACCATGCCCAAAAACAGGATCGAAAGAGTCAGGGTAATGGTTTTACAAGACTCATATTGAAGACTTAAATTTCTCCCACTATATTAGTCTGGGGAGATTCACCTAGGATTACTAGGTAAAAATTCAGCTCTGCCTTTTTCGTTGGACTACGAAAAGGAGGGTCAGCTTCGAGCTAAAATTTTCATTGCACTGGACAACCAAGCGATGGTGAGATGCATGAATCGGACGGAGGGGAATTCATCCCTGGCGATGGAATGTGTACAAAAGCTCAATGAGTGTGCCTCAGGAAATGCGATAACACTTTGTTGGGATAGAGGACACATAGACACATTGGGATCCAAGGAAACGAAAAACCTGACCTCTTAGTAAAGCGGACGTCAGCTATGGAGTTGCAAGTTCTCAAATCTTCTTGCCAAGGCGTCGGTAGGGTCGACTGCCTTGTCGCTGTCAAGAGGCGGATTTTCGAGAACCTAGTTACTGATGTTAACAGCTAGTCTTATGTTTACTGTTATCACCTTTGTACAACTAGTTAAGTTTTAGTTTTTCTATTTTACTTTTTTTACTTATTACGAGTTTCTTACTTTTTTTCTTTTGTTCAGTTTTTAATTTTATTTTCTTTCTCATTCTCGTACAAGCCTAAAATATGTATATCTTAATTGTACAATGCCGTTCATACTTAATAATAAATAAATAATAACGGTTCTTCCGTAAATGATGTTCAGGTTGGCATCTCTGACATCGGTATTTTCCTCGGTCTTGTTGGCTTGGAAACCATTGGGTATGGGACCGGGTTTTTGGATCTATAATTTGCGCTAGGGTTTAATTCATTCAGGGTTCGCAGTTCTCCTTCGGCGTTTAAAAATGCAGGAGTATAACCAATTGAGTGGTGTATACTTATATTAAGCCAGAATCAAATTTCGACTGAATACTCGTCCTATTTTCTGTTATAATTTGATTATTTGATAATTTATTTAAGAAAATATATACAAAGGTTAGACACCTTAATGGGTGCATTTACAAAGGGAACAAAATTTAGCAAATTACAAAACTAATAAATAATAAATGAGAAAAAAAAGCTAAGAAAATGTAACTATATTGAAAACAAAATATGTAAGAGAGCAAACTAATGAATCATTAAAGAAAAGCTAGACAGCAGAAAAACCAGACAATACAGCGTATTAACAAAGAAAAGTCTAAACAGTAAACAGATAATGAGAGACCAATGATATCACTTAAGAATCAAACATAATTGAGCAATATTTTTTTTAATTGATTTTCATTTTTGGTTACCTTGCATTCAATGGGTAATCTATTCCATAATCTAGAACTCTGTACAAAAAAGAATTTCTCGACTGTATGTAGGTACTTAAAATTGGGAGTATGCACATTTCTCGTTCTTTCGGAGTTAAGAAATTTTATTTTACTATGTAAATATTTCGGAGTCTGGTTATGTATAATTTTGAAAGTAAATAGACATTTCCGAAAATCAAGATATTCTTTCAAAGTCATACCCAGGAAATCTTTTATATATTGTGAGACATGGTCAAAGCGACGTAACTTATATATAAATCTAATACAGGAATTAAACGCAAGTTGTAATTTATAAAAACTTCCCGCATCCATAGAACCATAGAGACAATCACAATAATTAATAATCGGCATAATACAAGCGCGGACCAGATGCTTCCTTAGATCGACAGACAGCCCAGAACAGGAGACCCACCATTGCCTAAGAATTCCAAAAATTCTTGAAGAGAGCATGTTAACATGATCCGACCAAGTCAGGGTGGCATTAAATACTACTCCCAGGTTTTTTACCTTATTGCGATAAGGAATATTACCACCATTTATGATTATCGGTGGAAAGTCATTAAGATTAAGATTATTCTTATAGATAATCATAGCTTGAGATTTTTTTGGATTTAATTTTAAATTATTGCACTTCGCCCATTGCAAAATTTTTACAAGATCAACATTAATATCACAGACCATATCACAGATATTATTTTTCGACAGATACATTTGCACATCATCAGCATACTTCATAATATCACAGTTTAAGTTAAGTT
>QYTT01095162.1:13525-38487 GCA_006980735.1 Dasypogon diadema
AGTCAGGGTGGCATTAAATACTACTCCCAGGTTTTTTACCTTATTACGATAAGGAATATTATCACCATCTATGATTATCGGTGGAAGGTCATTAAGATTAAGATTATTCTTATAGATAATCATAGCCTGAGATTTTTTTGGATTTAACTTCAAATTATTGCACTTCGCCCATTGCAAAATTTTTACAAGATCAACATTAATATCACAGACCATATCACAGATATTATTTTTCGACAGATACATTTGCACATCATCAGCATACTTCATAATATCACAGTTTAAGTTAAGTTTATCCAGATCATTAATGTACATTATAAATAATAGAGGCCCGAGGATAGATCCTTGTGGTACCCAAAATTTTAGATCAGCTGATTGAGACTTACGATCATTCACAAACACATCTGAGACATAAGCACGTATAAGATCTACAACATGTTTCTCTTCCCAAGTTTTCCCATGGTTTTCCAGTTTCCATAACAAATTTTCATGATCAACAGAATCGAATGCCTTAGAAAAATCCAAAAATACAAGAATAGATGGCCTATCTAAATCAATATTAGCTCTAATATATTGTGAAATTAGTTACGTTTTCTCGAAATATAAATTCGTTCGAATATAGCTGTCGCCGTTATATGTATATATATATACTCTTGTGATATTTCCTTAAAATACTTGGTCGTATATTGTGGACCATTGCCAGAAACCACCGTTTTTGGACATCCGTGTTGTAAAATATCTAATTCCTTCAAGACTTTACTGACGGAAGGAGCTGTTGCTTACCTTAATGATTACATTTCTACGCACTTCGCGAATTTGTCTTGAAATACTAGAAGGAATGTTTATTCACGAAGTGGTCTAGGGAACGGATCAATTAAATCTTTTGTTGCAACTTCCCATGGTTCTCGGTTCTTCTACTTTTGTCCAATATATTAAACCTGGTGTGGTTTGTTGTGAAGGATTGTATTACATGTAAGATTTACAGTTTCTAACATATTTCGCTATATCTGTAAACATACCCGGGCAGTGACACTGACGTGCGATACGTCCAATTGTACGGAAGTGGAAAGGATTAGTCTGGACTTATGACTTGGCCCAGTAATTTTTGGAATGTAGCCCAAACCACATAACGGTAAACTGGAACAATACTCACCCTGAAACGGCAAAAGTTGTTTTTGGTCTACCATCCTCTGCTAGTGGAATTTGTCAGTAACCGTGTTTTAGGTCTAAAGTCGAAATGAAATTGTCCCGCTTAAATTTATTAAGGGTATTGAGGGTCGATTGTACTTGTGGAAGCGGATATGTGTCTTTAACTAGAATTTTATCAAATTCATTACAGTCGATGCAGAAACGACTTTTTCCATTTTTATTTTTCACTATTATCACTGGAGAACTGTACGGGATTTTTGATGTTTCTATAATGCTAACCTTTAACATTTTGTCGACGTCTTCGCTCATGATTTTGTGTATAGCTGAATTTCGCAGAGTGTATCGCTGCTCAATCGATTCGGATGTCACAAGCCCGATATGATGCTCCTCTATTAATTGAGTAGTTTGACCCGAATCTTTAAATTTACTTAATTCTTTCTCAAGGGAGCTTTCCAAGTGAATATGCATACTCTCATTCCTATCAATTGCACGCATATCCAGCACTTTCTCCTAGTTAATGGCTCATAAAACCAAATCCATTCCTATAAGCATTTCTTCAGTTAATGATGACAATATCAAGAATCTAGGTAGGTATGTTTTACTACCAACTACTAGGTACATTGTGTCCCTTTGCGAAGTTGATTTTACAAATGTAAGGAATAAATTTCAAAGGGTTTTCGAATTATCATGTGGGCAGATAGACGCACTGGTATCAAACCATTTGTTGTCCTCCATTAGCAGGTTCCTGGCGAAAATGGTACAAGTAGCAGGGAACGTGCTGGTGGATATCAACGTTTGAAAATGGAACAAGCGATATTCTGGATCAATTGACGGACTCCTTTCGCCGATTGGAGAAACTGTTTTCAAGTTTTAACAATGTCAACAAAAGATATCATAGCTTTTCTTCATTATTTGAATAAAGCTCTTTTGCTTTATTCAAGCAAAATAATATATTTTCCTCAACTTTATCGTTCTATTTGTCATGAAGGGGGAAACTACACCTGACAATTTTCGTTCCACTTAAAAGTATTGACTGACTTTGATGTTTTCCCTTCTTTCGTAATATATCAGGTTTTCAAGCCGATTTCAAATATTTCTTCATAAAATCAAAACATAGTTATGAATAGGTATTGTAAAATATTAACACAAAATTATTTCATTCTTTGTAGGGTATTAAAAATGTGAAGTAGATTCTGTTTTTTTAATGGCTTATTTAATACTTTTTAATATACTCCGTTGGGTAAATTTCCTGATAAATTCCACACTTATTTATCAATATACTAGCGTTCATAACATCAAATTGAATTAATACATTTTAATTGCGTTGTTTGTATGTACGATGTTTGTCCGGCGCTCACCACACCTTTTTTTTACTTTAGATCATTCAAACAACGTTAGTAAAATAATATGATTTGTTTAATTCCATAATTTTTAACTCACTTTTGTTAATATGCATTCATCTTTAATTTGTGTAAAATTGCGTAATAATCCATACTCAGGGCACATTCCAATCTTCGTCTCATTATAAGAATTAGTGACGTCAGTACGTGACGAGCATCAAGCAAGTTCGTTTCAATTTGCTTGCTTTGCTTGATTTTTCATATTTCGTTCATCTTTTCATGGATTAGAGGAATTGAGTAAAATTACACAATACTTTTGTTTTAAACCATTTTATTTTAATTGTAAAAGCTATAAACTTATGATATTTAAAAAATAATACAAAAGATTGTGTGTTTTATTAAATATAAAAGCTCTTCATAATTTGGAGGAAGTCAAGTCAAAGGCGGACTTGATGAAGTGTTATACAAATCAGCCAAGCTCCAAGTTATCTCGGTCTGACGTCACAAATTGTTATAACGAGATGAGGACGAAGACGAAGAGCTGGATTGGAATCGGCTTTGGATAGGAATGAATACTTCTTATTCTGCGATCATTCCATTAAAATAAGCAATATTTTCCGTCATATTGTGTTGCGGTGCAATCCAAATGGGTGCGGTGGCCTAAACGATAGAAGGAGTACTAAATATTTGCGAAAATATGTATGACTTACCTCGCCTTGTGTTGTCTTCCTTTTGGGTTCCTGACGTATTGTAGAATGATTCTGCATAGATCATTGGTTATATTCCAGGTGATCATGTAAGAGGCTCTACTTACTTGATGAGGATTGGGTCGTCAGGCACGTTTTTCGCTATAAATTCTCGATGTCTTCCCCTTTTCGATACATCCATTGCACGAAGTCACCAGGAATGAAGGGATAACCTGGTCACCAATCACTTACCTTCCCTGTTCCGACGTAATATGACCTAAGCCGTAATTCCTGTAACGCATTTTACTTACCTTGAGAAAGGGAAGATCCACTGTTTAGGGATCGACTGGTACCGAATTTTCGGCAACGGTCCTGGAAACCGTCAGATATGACAATATAATTACTCACCTGCAAACTAAGTTTAGCAAAGCTAATGATGGGATAGTTGAAGTACATCATACCTCACCTGCAGTAGGAAAATAGAAAACCCTGAATTAATATCGTCTAATGTAGGCATATAACAGGATGGATTAGCTAAAGTAAGAAATATTGGAATTTATTTGTTGAACAGGAGTAGGTAACTAGATTAGTAATAGTTAGACAAATTAGTAATCTAAAATTTGATCACTTACCCTTCGATATTGAATTGTATGCGAATTATGTACGGGGGTGAAACAGGTATGCCGCAAAAACTCAAACTTTCCATTGCTTGAAGAGAAAATTACTTTAAAGATATTAAACTGAATCATATTTACCTGGTCCAATAATCTTCCGAGCCTCCGCATAAACAAAAAAGATGGGAACTTCACTTAACCTCTACACAACCGACAAAGACGAGATAAATACTGGAAAAACTTTACGCCCCGCAAGAAAAGTTACTTATTATTGAGTTTTTCGTAACCCGATGTTTAAAGTAAACATAAAATCGGTTGCAAACACCAAGTAAATAGTAAAACCTGGAAATTTCCCTGAAAAATGTCAAAAAAGATACTTCCCGAAATTTTAAGAGAAATAGAATTTTCCCAGAGAAAAGAACTAGTTCCCCATAATCCTGGATAAATGGAGAATAAAATAAAATAATAAAATAAAATTTAAAATATGAACCGATCCTTAGCGATTGTGAACCGATTCTAGAAAGTTACCATAATAGGGGTCGGAAGTTCAAATAGTGGCATCTTTTCAATATATACAGTAACTAGAAAAAGTCTGCGTACACCCAGTAATATGAAAGTAAATTTTAGATAAATTCAAGCTAATTGTGAATTTTGTAATGAAATTTATTTTCTATATATTCTTGGTATATTTACAGTTTAGAAAATGCTAACATAATATACTCTGAGTAAATGCAAAATGCAAAATAAAAATCAGAAGCACCAATGGTCATGAAAATTCGATAGAAAAAGTCTGCGTACAGTCAAGTTAAAACCATAAATAATATTAATTAACCTAAGGTTTAATAACTAGTTGCACATCTTTTTCTTTTGAGGACTTCCTGCAATCCCTTCCGCTAGAATACGCAAGTTTTGAGGTTTCCTGAGCATTGATTTTGTCCTATAATTAATTGCTGCAGAACTTTTTTCAGCACATTCTTCAAAATAATGTAATATTGACGAATTCTTCCTTCTAGTAGATCCCATAAATATTCTGGAGATTTGTGATGGTGCATGCAACTGTTTTGCGACATTATAAAGCAATCATAACCTCATAATATCTGTTGTGTGCTTGAAGTCATTATCGTGCATAAAATAGTATTCGCCATCTAAACCAAATTTTTCAGCACTTAATTTTAAATTTCGCTTTAAAATATTTGGGTAGTCATATCAGTTCATGGTAGAAACGATGAACTCTAATTTTCTTACACCACTACTTACCATACCATTACTTCCCCACCAACATATTTCAGAGTATCAGATTATTTTTTTATTCAATGCTGTGCCTGATTTTCTGCAGACGATTTTCTTTCCTTTTATCCCAAAAATACAAAATTTACTTCTCATTCGTAAAAATGACTTTCTCCTAAAATTTATTTAACTCGTTAATGTATTTGTTTGGGAAGATAGTTCGACTTCGATGACTGATTCTTGAAATAAAGTTCTTCTTGCGTGCGATATGCCCACGAATACCGGAATTTTCAATATTTTTCAAGTAATATCGGCACAAATTTTTCTTACTAAACTTGAATTTGATGCTTTTAGTGATTTGTCCTGCTGTTGTTCGAAGTTCTTTTTTCACTGCATCTATAATACTAGGTTTATCTCTTGGTGGTCGACATTGAGGAATGACCAGATTGCAGTTTTGACGTGTTAATACCCGTCTTTTCAAAACTTTTCACCACTTATTGCAAAGATGAATGTCGTCTTCCCACAATATTGTCAATTTCCTGAAAACTTTTGCCTTTTTCCGTAATTCTATAATGCGTTTACGTTTGCACACACCAATTTCATGCCTTTCCGACTCCATGTCATCTAGTGCACCAATAATACCACTCTGATGTGTAATTTTCGTATATCTTAAATTAACTACACTATTATAGGACGTACTAGTTTAATTAAAAGATGTGAACGAACAAAAATTCTCCTGAAATTTTTACTACAATTTTTGGGAAATAACACAATTCTGGAAGTGCACGCAGACTTTTTCTACTGAATTTTCGTGACATTTTTTGCTTCTGATTTTTTTCTTCATTTTCCATTTGCTCGAAATATATTTTGTTAGCATTTCCCAAAATCTTAAAGCACAAGGAATGTATGGACAATAAATCTCATTACAAAACAAATAACTAGTGTGAATTTATCTCAAAAGTAATTTAAGATTAAATGGTGTACGCAGACTTTTTCTGGCTAGTGTACTTCGGTAGGTGAAGCGGAAAGCTCAGACCCGAGCATAAGTGTCACAGTGCCACACGAGTGTAGAAGTTAACAGTGGGAAAAAAGTAAATTGAAAAGTGCAAAATCGGGGAAAGAATAGAAAGAAAAAAGAAACCAGCGGTGAAGGGAAGAAAAGTTGGGAGTAGGAGGAAAGCCGGGGATGTGCGAGGAAGCCAGAGATTCGGAGGAAACCTAGAAATCCGTGGTAAATGAATATAAGGAAGCAGAGTTCGGTGCGGAAGGGATTTGGACTGAGGAGGAGTTAATCGTGGGAAGATAAGAGGATAAGTTAAGATAAGTACCTCCACACTTCATCTTTTTTTGTTTTATTTTATTTTTTTGAGTGTCAAATTCGTGAAAATGTCGGAATTCGCGCGCTTCCTGGGTCACCTTCAAATCACCTTTAAATTTTCTGAGTGAATTTTTGAGTTTAAACTTAAGGTTGAGTGAATTTATCTTGTTAGAGCTAAGTGGAGAAGTGAAATAGAAATTAAGTGAAGGTTGAGTCATTTTGTTTCTTTTTACCAAGCTCGAGTTCCTGGACTAGATCATAAAAAAATTAAAACTACGTGGCGCCCATTTTGAGGTGTTCAAGGCCTCCCCCATCTCCATGCTAGACAGGCCGGGCCTACGCATAAAAGTCTTGCGTAACAATTGGATACACCGGCATAGGTTAAGAACCGCGGCCCAGCGTGCCGGCATATGTTAGGAACCGCGGCCCAGCGTTTTTTTGTTACTAACTGTCATTCGTGGTCTGCATCTAGTGTTAGAATTCCTTATCCTTTTGCTCCTTTTACGATACGCCTTTTACAATTGCTCCTGTTTTGACTGTTTTTGCTCCTTTTACAAACCGTGCTGCTCCTTTTACAAACTGTGCCTTCAAGTCTTAGGTGAGCAACCTGGAAAATCCACATAGGCGTATTTTCATGACGATCGCGAAAACTTCTTAAAAAATTGACATTTTCCACCACCATATTTAATCCGCCACATTGAATTCATGAAAGCTAATGTCAAATTCATAAACAACAACCTCAGAAACTTATGTATTGGCCATTTTGTGGACATTACGTTGACAATTATTAGGAAAAATTATCCGGAATATTATGTCAACAGTTTTCCATCTTTTTTTATTTACATAAAATAATCTTTTCTATAATAAAATATATATAGAAGTCTAACCTACAAAGCTTTTAAAAACGCAGAATGTATTGTTTACGCAAGAAATGAAATAATACACTCTGTTCCAAAGTAATGCCAGATGGGTAAATATTAACTTTTTTCTTTCGTGTTTTTGATGGCTCATCTCTAAAGTTTTATCTTATTTCATTATTATTATTTCATTCTCGTGGTTGAAGATTGAAGATACAAATTTTGAATGTGTTGGAGCTGCGCTGATGTGGGGGTAACTATTTTGCACGCCGCGTATATGGATTACGGAAAAGGAATTTTGAAAACTGCGCAAGTTTAATTCTACACTCTGCTAGACATTTAAAGAAAAGGAAAACAATCTGAAAAACATGTACACAACGCAAACTTAAGTAAAATCCAAGATGAATAGACTACACAAATGAAACTGTTTGAAGATAATGTAGCCTGAATAGATATTAACGTCAGTTTCGTGTTTCCAATCAACTATATAAGAAGTCGTGTAATAAAGTGGAATTCATATAGTGGCAATTCTTACAGAAATGGAATACTGGTTGCTAGTACTTTTCGTAATATCAAGTCTTTTTTCCAAGGCAACAATTGGCTTTCGTGATGGAATGTCTTCAATTGTTGGGGGTCAATATGCAGGAAAGAAAACTGTTACGCAAAATGGAATAGAGTATCTTACAACAAAAGAATTCCCATATATGGTGGCTATAGAATACTTTGGAGATTATGAATGTGGTGGGAGTATTCTCAGCACTAATCGAGTTTTAACCGCCGCTCACTGTGTCAAAGGAAAGTGTAAATTTGCCCTCAAAGTTCGTGCAGGTACATTCATCCGGGGAAGCAGCACAGACACATACAAGCAGAAAGTTGGAGTTAAATCCGTTAAAGTGCATGAGGAATATCGGAAAAAGATCGAAATCCCAGATTATGACATAGCAATCCTGAAACTTAGTGGAAATTTTGTTTTTAACGACTATGTTAACAATATACAACTGCCAACCGGACTTGAACATGAGGACCTTGAAAAACAAAAAGCAATAGTGCTCGGTTTCGGCGTAACACAAACTAAAAAGATGTCGAAATATTTGAAAAAAGCACACGTTGTAATTATTTTTGAAGGAGATTGCAATAACATGGTACCTTTTCCATCGTCGCATACTATGATCTGCACTATGGGTGACGAACAACCTTCCGCTGTTTGCGATGGAGATTCCGGTGGACCCCTTATTATTCGGCATAATGCCAGAAATCCAACTGAGGATATTCTTATCGGAATAGTATCATTTAGTCAACCGCCGGATGATGTATACGTGGGGGTTCCCTGTGACCCCAATCAGCCATCAGTCTACACAGATGTTCGTGATCATTTGAAGTGGATTAAGGATAGAATGTAATATGAATTCCACAAAATGTTTTAATTTAAATTTGGTGGTGATGTTAAATTATTTGACAATAAAATCTGAATTTGAATGGTTCAGCTGATTACAAAATAAGTCTTATAAGTATACATAATTGTATGATTTGATATAGGGGTACTTAAGATATGTTGTTGTCTTCGCCTTATTATGGCAGCTAATGATGAGTTTGAAGAAAAGATAACTAAAAAAGAAAAAACAAACGAACATTAATTGCCCTTACTATTATTGATTTACTACGATGCTTTTCAAGGTAGTCATCGATTGCTTGAGCGAAAAATTTGTTCTCTAAATTCCCAACAGTGCACAAGAAGTGTTGCAATTTCTCAACGAAAGGTTTGTCAAAAAAATACAAGGTTCTAGGAGCGAAGTACATTAGTTTAGTTTTTTGTTACAGTTTAATTTTTTGTTGAAATTCGTAAATCAACAATACCAAATTTACATAAGCTTGATAGTTTATTTATAATAATCAGTGATCTAAAGACCGAAGCATAATATCAATAATTTTCAAAGTGAGATTGAGTTAATTATTGAATTACTGACACCAAAAAGGTGTTATCATTTTTAGGGTTTCGTACGTCCAAATGAAATAAAAACCCGGACAAGTGCGAGTTGAAATCGCGCGCGTGGAGAGGGTTCCGTACGATGAATATGCTATCTATCATATTCTTTTTAAATCTGACCCAAATTTGTTTGTGGTAACTAAAAAAAGTATGTATGGTACCAGATTGTAGAGGAAAATTTCTGAATATATTGTTTATTGTTGAATTTTGTCCTGTTCCTAAAATATCTATTAATCCCCAATTTTTGCTGAGATTAGTACGGTGCCTCTGGAAGTTTTGATGCCTGTGACCCTAGCGAATGTCGGGGTTGGTCGCCTTGTGCCGGAGCATACCCCGGAATCCGCTGCCGTCTCTGGTACGGATATTTTACTGAGGGTAGCGGGTAGCACAGAGGCCGAAGGTGTATTTTATCTCAAGATTTGACCCATCCACGTCAGTTGGTAACGTGGTGACCTATATCCGTTCTGGGTGTGGTGCTGTCCTTTACATTCTAATTTACTGTGATCTTGTGGATCTTTTAAAATAATAACTAGGTACTCCAAATGTGTTTGATACCATTTCCTCACCAAGGTTCTGGCCGGATGGTGTTGTGCGCACGAATTCGTCCCGCGTGGGTGGGTCGGCCCGGGGAAGATGTCTTGCGCACTGCCGATTCGAACGCAAAAAACTAAGTACGCTTTCCCTTTGCCATCAGAATGTAAGGGGAATAAGAACCAAAACTCGTGACATTTTGCAGTCATCGCTTTCGTGCTACTTCGACATTGTAGCGTTGACTGAAAGCTGGCTACATCATGAATTCTATGATGCTGAAATCTTTGACCAATTCTATCAGGTTTATCGTAGAGACAGATATGATGCCTCCGAGGTGCGGTGTTGTAGGCGTGTAAGGTTGGTTTGATATGTACCGCCATTACGCTCCTCGCTATTTCAACCACACTTAACGCAGAACTTATAGTTCTTAGGATCTCCTTCCCACGACAAAATTTACATCTTTTTGGTGCTACATTCCACTTAATTCACTCAAGCTAATCGACGAGAATGGTCGGAATCTTTTTGATATCTCCAAAATTGAAAGTTATAGCCAAAGCAATAAGGAGTGTCTGTTTTTTAACTTTTAAAAAAGCAAACCTTGCGGATTTGTCGAATAGAATTGCAGCTATTGACTTCAGAGCTTTGCTCTGCGATGATGACATCGACATTTTACGTCAGGATTTTCGAGGTGTTTACCTCGTGCATGCCATTCGAACGACTGAGAGTTCTTTCATCCTCCTCTCCGTAGTTTAATAGAGATTTCAGAGCTTTGAAAAGCAGGAAGAACAAACCTTGGAAGACGTTTTTCAGAACCAGTGACTCATCTGAGTGACAACAAGGATTTTGTAGAATGCCTCAATGCGTTCAAGTTGCATTCGTCTGCTCTATACGAAGAGTACATTGCTTACATTAACTGCAGTTGCTGGGATTCGGACTTTTTAGATCTTGTTCGTTTCTTTGAAGACAAACAGGCGAACAATTATGTACTGCTCGGGGATTTTAATGCTCGTATTGGCGAATTACAATATATTTCACCTGATTTAAATCTTGATATTGGTAATTTTAAAGAGAAGCGCCAATCAAAGGATAATGTGACTAATTCTAATGGAAGAAGATTAATCGATTTTCTGGATAACTTGGGCCTGGTTATTTTGAATGGTAGGTCTACGAGTGATATTAGGGGTCAACAAATCTATATAAAGGGGAAAGGTGCATCTGTTATAGATCTAGCTTGTGTCTCATATTATGATATTACGATATTTTATCTGATGTTGTCAATTTCCAGGTTGAAACACACTCCTTTTCTGATCGTTTTCCCATCTCTCTAACTCTACGAACTGAACAGACCTCTGAAAATATAAAGCAATTGGCACTTCTCCCGAAGTTAGTTTGGGCTAGACAGGATAGGAACCACTATAAAAATAAGATCCAAAATGCAATTCTAAACTTAGATACCAATAGGCCAACCTCATTAGACATGCTGCTTCAAATTATCTCTAACTCTGCTCTAACGGGTCCCAAAAGTAAGACGGTAACATACAAACAGAAATGGTACAACAATGAGTGCTTTAAAACACGCAAGGTAATGTTCCGGTGGCTTAACCTGTTTCGTCGAACTAATTCAAATTTGGCTAGGGAATGTTATATCAAGGCTAGGAAAGAGTATAAAACTGTGTGTCAACGCCATAAGAGTCTCAACTTTGCTAACTTAGCTGCAAACTTGGGTAGCCTGAACGATTCAAAGAGATGATGGGCGCCAATAAAGGAGATCAGAGGAGAAGTTTTCACTCGTGGCTTAAGTGTCACTATGGTTGACCTTAAGAATCACTTTCAGTACCTCCGTGGCCAGTAATATTTTTAGTTATGCTGAGCCGAATATAGTCATTCCAACACTGGATGAAGACCTCACCATAAATGAGATCTCTGTGGTGGTGCAAAGATCTACAGACAACAAAGTCCCAGGTTACGACAGAATCACATACGAGTTCTTCAAAAATGCCCCTTTATGTTTTCTAATTGTGTGATGTATTTAATGATATATATAATATTGGTGAAGCCCGCCCTAATTTTCAAAGAGCAATCATCTTCCCGATATTCAAGAAGGGTGATCCCAATAATGTGCAGAACTACAGAGGCTTATCATTTTTGATTGTTGCTGGTAAAATCTTTCTAAGTGTACTCCAGCAAAGGCTGAAGATGTGGGATAGGAGGTATGGCATTTTAAATGAATATCAGGCTGGTTTTAGATCAGGATACTCCACGATTGACAATATTTTTAACCTGCTTGCAGTGATTCATCTATCTTGGGCTAATGGTATAAAAAAGATATACTGTTTTTTTGTTGACTTTAAAGCTGCCTTTGATACAGAAAGATTACCAGAAACGCACTGTATTATAAGCTACATAATCTTGGTGCCTCAAACAAGTTTATTAACATAATAAGGAGTTTGTATTCCAACACAAAAGCTGCGGGATGGGATGGAGTGGAGCTATCAAAGTGGTTCAAGTCTAATTCGGGTCTAAGGCAAGGCTGCCCTCTAAGCCCTGACCTATTTGTATACTTCGTGAATGACCTGCATGATTTTATTGGCGGAGGAATGAAAGTGGAGGGAGTGAATATCAGAATCTTATTGTATGCTGATGATCTCGTCTTAATTACAGATAACAGTGAGCAACTGCAAACTATGACAGACAAGCTGCAAGAGTATTGTAGATTATGGAGCTTGATAGTCGACCTAAGTAAATCCAAAATTATGGTGTTCTCTAGAGGTGGGGGGAAAAGGGCTAGTCATGAACATTGGGCATATGAGGGACAAGAGATTGAGACTGTTAATACTTACCAATATTTGGGTGTAACATTAACTCCGAAGTTATCCTTTAAGATCTAGAAAATAGGTTAGTCACTGCAAAGAACAGCATTAATGTTACATGGAAGCAATTTCTTATTGGTATGGTTACGCTGACGTCGTAACTTTGCCGATATAGTTTTTATTCACTAGCTCTTGAACGGTGGTATCGATTCTATAGAGCTCCTAAGTTAAGTATCCTTTAGAGCTAACAGTCGATCCTGGAGGGACGTTCCCCTTCTACAGGTTAACTTTTCCAGAACTAATTATGGTAAGCATGAGCGCATTAATCGCATGTATATAGCAGTTAACCTTGTTAACTTCGACCTGAGTGCTTCCAAGGATGTGCTTAAGTATCGTCTTTACATGGTTCTGTGACTTTGTGACTAAGTGTAGTGCATTAAGTAACCTTTGGCTGGTTTTTTGTGTTCATTTGTACTCATAGTCCTATTGGGACATGCTTGTCGATAGTGTTAATGATTGCTCTCCCTTTTTTTCTGTCATATTTAGTGGTTAACCTATTAACAGTTATTTGTATTACATGTTTGTCGGGGAACCCAATCTTAACACATTTTTCAAAATGTGTGAACTCTTAATGCGAATATGGGTAAATAGTTCTTGGCTCCATGCTGAGAAGTGGAAAACTCATTATTAAATCCAGTGTATTTAAATATATTTAAATATTTAGACGCAGAGAACTGATTATGAATAAAAGTTGTGTATTGTGCCTAAAATCTAATACAAAAACACTTCGATTTCCAGTATATGGTAAATATAAATTTGTAAACCAGTATTTAAAAATTTCGGATGTCAACTTTTCTGTTTTTCATAGGTTTTATAGTTTTGTCGCCAAGGCGAACTGAATGAGGAAATTCTTCATATTCCCATAAGAATTAATGTAAAATTAAGTACATTTAAAGATTTTGCTATCCAGGCCTATAACATAAAGAAGGTATAGTATAGATCTGTTCAAGATTTCATTTTTTTCAGCCGATTGTAATTTCTATGTGTGTAGTTAACTATGTAAATAATGAGTTTTTTCGAAAATAATTTAACAAAGAGTATTTCCCTATCACAATTAGAAAAATTTTTCTACAATATCGGTCTGTTCAAAAATGCATTTTCTGCAGTTGGCTGCAATTTCTACGCATGTAGTTAACCTATATCGAGAACAATTTTTCCAATATCGAGAACAATTTTTCCATGGAGATCCAAGCAAAAGGGATACTGTTTGTTAAATACTATAAAAATCTTCAAAAAATAAATTCGTAGTCTATATGGTGCAGTAATTGGAGTCAACTGTGTAAACTGTGGAAACAAATTCTGTGTAAATATTTTTCACGTCAAATATTTTTTCACAATAATGAGTTTTCCTTCTAGCCCAGAAGGCGCACTTCCCAGCGAAGAGCCGAGAAATATTTACTCAATTCTAAATGTAAATTATATATACCCTAAGCGTCTATGTGGAGAAAATTTTTCTTATTTACATAAGTAGTTTACTTCTGAATGTTACGTGTACGAAACAAGTCTAAAACTGTGGATAAAATCTATTTCCTATAATCCAAAGAATTTTTGAGAATTATTTTGAGGTTCTTAAATGTTACGTAATACATGTTGATAACAAAAAATAAAAAGTCATGTAATAAAGGGCTAAGACGTTAGTCCAGTAGACAGAATAAGTGGCAATTTAGTTTACCTCGTAGCTCTCATATTATTAGTAAGTAATATAATAATATTATATACCTACATAATAAAAGTGGCTTTATATATATTTTTAATTACATTTGCATATTTAATTACGATTTGAATTAATTCATAAAGAAAATAATACAATGTTAAGTAATTTTTACTTTTCATGTGAAGTGGATTAGGCTTACTGGGGATACTTCCTTATAAAAATATTCATTGGGAACCCTACTGCTGGGTGGTGGGGAGACGGACACTTCTATGGTAATAATACAAGTAATTGTGAACTTTTATGCACAAGGTTTCCTAGCTGTTCTCTTAGCTTTTTGTCTCCATCAGTTCCCTGTGCGTCTCGCCAACGCAATTAATAATAAGGCTCAAGGCTCTCAAGGGCCAACATTTGCCTTTTCCTTCCTGAGCCCTTCTTTTTACGTGGTCAACTGTCCCCGGATATGTCGCAAAGAGTTTCTGCCGATGCGCTTCACATTCATATCTTACCCGGACCGAATCAAGATGTTTTCCCTAAAAGAACATAGAGGTAACATAGTTTTCCGCGAAGCTCTTACCTAGCTATCACTATCATTTTTCTAATTTATATCATTTCTTTTCTTATCTTATCGCTTAACACGAGAAGATAAAACTTATGATGAGGATACCTTTCGATAATCAAAAACCTGCACCGCTTACCCTACCATAAGATGATGAAGAAACGGGTGGTGTTCTTTTTACTGTTTTATTCACTTCCATTCTTTACTAACTTCGTTTTTCAGTACTTCACTCAATATCTTTTCCCTTGCCATCTGTGCAATCGCACAGGGGATCTTACTAGTCTGAATAAAATAAATAAATAAAAAACGAAAATTCTTAGAAAGAAGGTCCATTTGATGGATAAGTGTAAACAATTTTAAATGGTTCATTATTCCTTTATCATTATAAAATGAATAATTCTAGATCAATAGGATCAGTGATTAAATAACAAACATGTATCTGAGGAACAACAACAGCACTTCTATTGTATAAGTCTGCAACCTCAGTAATTATCGGATTATCGGATTGCAGTGCTAATTATTCACTTGTTTCTGCTTGACAATGAAACGACCTAAGGAATTAATTCATTTGTTCAGTTGGGGCTGATTCGTTGAAATATGTTGCTAGCTCACTGAGGGGGAATATAAAACCAACAAATTTCGAAACAGGCATTATTGCTAACTTCGTCGCAAAATGTATTCATTATTCGTAAAAATTTCTGTAGTGTTACTTACCGTGGTTTGTGCTGCACATTGCAGAGTTGTTGATTTCAATAGCCGAATTTTGGGTGGTGAACCAGCAGTAGATGTAGAAACAAAGGATGGTGCGGTGATCATAAAAAATCGAAACCAATATCCCTACGTTGCAGAAATTGACTACTTTGACGAACTTTGGTGTGGTGGTGCACTTGTTAGGGATAATGCTGTTCTTACAGCAGCTCATTGCCTTGAGGACATCCATTTTGAACACCTTAAAGTTAGAGTTGGTGGAACATTTCTAAGAGATACTGGTTCACTATCTAATGATGTTCAATGGAGTGGAGTAAGGAGATATATCACACATCCCCGTCATCGCGACGAAGCAACTAGCGATAGTGATATCGGAATAATTTGGACTACTGATCATTTCAAAAGGAATCCTTCTGTTGGGCCAATTAAATTGACTAAATCTAAAGAATTTTTCGAAGGCGAAGATACTATAATTCTTGGCTGGGGTGAGACTGAAAAAAGTGGACACTCTAATATACTTTTGAAAGCTACCGTATCTGTAACACGTCATAGCTATTGCCGTAAATTATATGGCGAACGATTGACTAAAAATATGATATGCGTGGAGAAGAGTAGAAATGGAGTCACAATTTGCAGTGCAGATTCTGGAGGACCATTGGTTTTACGTTCTGCTAATAATCCAAAAACAGATGTTCTAATAGGGTTAGCTTCTTTTGGAAATGACACCTCTGATGGAAAGTGTGATGTAACAGTGCCCTCAGTATTTACGAAAGTTGGTGCTTACACTAAGTGGATTGAAAGCAAGTTAGATGAGGACGATATTCAGAATGCTACAGAACAGACATAGGTTGCTGAGTACATGAATAAATATTATTTTTGGCTAATTAACCAAAATTATTCATTGCACATCGAAGTTAACTTATTTATTTACGATTTTTGCCGTCCTTCATGGTTGTAAAATTCGCATATATTTTTTGAGTCAGTAGTCCAATTTCCTTATACTATTTTTTCTTTTGTTCCATTAAACTTACCGACGTATAGAAGTGTGTAGAATTATAGCCTAATCAGCCAATGTGTAGCGTGTGTTTTTTGCTTTTTCAAAATAGCCAAATGTCTTGGCAGTAAGTTTTCAAGAACTTTTTCCTTTTATTTCTAACAAATTATGTGTAAATTTTGAGATTTATTATGAATACCACGAACAGTAATTATTTATCATATTTTTAAGAAACAGTGCGAGGATAAACTAAATAATATTCCTAAAATAATGGATCAGCATACCTATGAACATTACTTATTTGGGATATATTTATGATAACCAACTCTCTCAATACTGTGTGGATTTTTCTTCGAAAGACAACTATAGGATCCTTCGAACTCAGGCCATTGTCAGGCCCATTATTTATCCACCTTAGAATAACCAGAGAGCAGGATGGATACTGTCCCAGGATGCGCTTCCACCCCCTTTTGCATATTTGATGCAGTTAATAAAGGAAGTGGTATCTCGGTGAACTTTTCGCCGAGGGTGATGGACAATGGCACAGGAAGTGTATCACGGTCTCCATCCCTTCTCAACATTTCCTAAGTTGGCGTTTTTTAGGCTACCTATCCTGTGCTCGTGTCGGTTATTTTAAACAAGGTCACATCCCAGAGTTGCTAATGTTGGCTGTTCGACCAGTCTGTAGCATACTTTAGTAAATATTTAGTGGTCATCACTGTTGGAGGGGGTGGAGACTCGTAGGCAGTCTTCTCATCTGCTTTCTCATTGCCATATATGCCCATATGTGGCTTGTCATCCATAAAATAATTAAATCAGTGCTTAGGAACAAATCGTTAAGGGCACGTTTGCAGCCCCTTACTAGTTTGGAGCTAACAAAGGGTTTCTTAAAGTTATTGGCCTCCGCGTCTGTGCAGATCGCAGTTTCAGCCTCTCAGGATGCAGGTTCTGCCCGCTTTCAATATAGCTTTGACCTCCACCTGGAAGACCGTGGCGTACTTTTCAAGATGTAATACCATCTGCATCTCCGCAGATAATGCAACCCTCAACGTTCTCCTCAATTTTTGATCTGTCCGTATAGAATATTAGTGGGAGAATTACAGGGTGAGGCACTCATGGGAAACAGGCGAGCTTGCTTGCACCCAACAGCCATTAAGGTGCAGTTTTGACATCATCGGCGCTGCTACTTTTTTAACATGAATAATTTCTAGTATCTACGTACTATTGGCGCAAAGTGCCCCTGTCCGCATTCCCCACTGAGATCCGCAAAAATCGTTCCCATCTATCCATTCCCTCATGGGTGGCTTCACTTGATATCTCTGCAATATCTCGATTAAAATGTGAAGAAGGATATTGTTAGTTATGTTTTTGTATGTTGTTATTGTTGTTGTTGTTTCAATAGTGTGTACCACTAAAGAGGTTAAGCTTATTGAATATATGATTTGGTCCTAGAGAAGTCTATTGCGCTGGATTTAGGGGTGAAAGCCAGTAAACCTCTTGCCGCAACTACGGGGTAGAAGACAATCTCATACCCTTATTTGTAGACTTCCATTAAACTCACCCCGGTGGCCAGGCGGGTTAGGAGGCACGTCTGCTGACTTTCTCCTGTGTGGGCTTAGGTTGGATTCCTGCAAAGGTTACAGTAATTTATTTGGATATCAGTGCTAATGCCAAGCCATTGAAATGTTCTGCAGTAAAGATTTTACGCCAAAAAATTGAAGGACGTACCTTACATTCAACAAAAATCTACTCCTATTTTTTCAGTCTAATCCTTAAAACCTTTGTTTTAAAGTTACTGGCTGTGGAAGTTTGTGAAGGGACCTCTGCATTAAACAAATGCAAATTGTATTCTTAATTTCCTCGAAAGCCGACCTTCAAACTTTACTAAAATTGACAACCGACATATTTTGATCCAAGAGAAAATCTTTTCTGGAATATTTCTATTAAACCAGTTCAAAAATGGAACCATCCTAATCAACAGTGATCCAATAGTTTTAATAGGTACGTTTATTATTCAATACCACAATGCAACGCTGTCGCTGTTGATAAGGGAGTTTACACCCTAAAGGTACTTCCCAGTACAAAGGTTGCTAAATAACCCAACTCAACTTTCAGGGTCTTCGAAGGAATTTTAATGGTAAAAACTATGAAGGTGTTACGTCTCAATAGTATCAGACATATAAAGCAAATCAAAAAAGAGAACCGAGTGGGCTATTTTACCAATTAACCATCTCCATATTCATCTTCCTGATAGCCATCATGATTGCGAGATTCGTTTCTATCCACACCACGATTGGAATAGAGTTAAAGTAGATCCCAACAATCAGAATATTAGAAGCAGATCCTGCACAGAACATTAAGGTTCAAGGTCGTAAGTAGCAGAAACCACTAGGATCAATCGGAAACCTTTCTTCTGCAAATGAGGATATTCACACTTAATATGGGGACAGTTAACGCAGCAAATATCAACCACCAAAGTTCAGATGGATCACCACCAACCAACACCCAACATGTTGAGAGACCTTTTCAAGCCAAGTCACTTGTCAGCAGAAAGATGCTGACGCTGGGTCTATGGAGGGCTGCGGAGCCTTAAAATGTGTTTGAAACATCATAGAAAATTAGATTTGCTAATCGAGTGATATGAATTATAAAACAATGGGACGCTCTACCAGAGCTGCAAAATGCACCTTGCCAAAACAAAAGAAATATGCTAAGAGCTCGGAATCAAACCAATTCCAACTAAAATTAAATGCGCTCATGTTGGAAGTTACATTGAGCAGAATTTTGGCTGAAGTCTCACAAAACGTTTACGGTCTGAATATTTAAAAAAAAATGAAAATCGTTAGAATTCACAGAGAATTTCCTCTTTAACAAAAATCCATGTGGGTTAGTCTGAGTGAAGCTCTACATGTTTGGGAAATGCCTCAACTTTTTAGGAAATCCCTAAAGATAAAAATTCTTCGCATTTACATAATGTTCCCTGGGAACCTTTTGTTCACTATTTCACAGTTAGCATAAACTTCGCTTCCGTTTTCAAAAAGTTTGAAACTAGAGCCCGCGGCACATCCAAAAAAAAATCTACCCGCATAGCACAGTTTAGAGCATTGTGCACATTATATCCCTCGTATATCATAATCGAATCGCTATTCATAACCCAGACCTACACCTCCATCAGAATTCCTCTGAAGGATTTTAAAGTGAATCAACCTTGAACCCTTCCGTTCCCGGAGCCTGTTTTCCAGTCCGCAGTCAGCCATCAGTGCTGCTGGAATACACCGTTCCAGAATTACACACCACACCGAAAACGTACACGAGACCACAAATCATATGGGAATCTCATTTATATGGAAATTTTGGGCCCGGGTTAGATCCGCACATTCGAAGAGTTTACACAGAATTGTGCCCCATTAAGGTGAAATAAAACAGAATTGACTTATGAACTTTTTGGTGGCGGTTTAGATGTGAAAAGCCGTTGATGAATGGGGGTTTGTTAATAAATTTCTAAGGGAATTTCCCGTTTTGCTGCAGAGCTTGATTCAAATTTCTTTTCTTTCCTTCGGGCTGTCAGATTATGTTGTCAATTTACTTATCCTATTTTGAGTTTTCTAATTAAAGGTGTGACTTTTACCGTAATAGCAACGAGCACCTGAAATCTTTGCAAATTCTTGGTAATTACGTTTCTAACATTCGGAACGAACCACAAACTCGTGGCACATAAACTCGTAGCACAGTGGCTGTATGGTTGAAGTGATAAATTCTCCAACCTAATAATAAATGCAGATTTCAGGTGCTACAACAGGCATATTAATTGCTAATTGAGCTCTTACTAACTTATGAACTGCTGGTGCAGTAATGAGAGAAGGGGACAAGAAGTTCACCATAGGCTTTTTAGGGTGTCAAGAGGTATTTAAATTTTTTACGTGTTGACTTACTTTGAAAATTTACCCCAGTTAATGGGAAACATGTATTGGAACCATTATAGGAAATGAGGTCCTTAACGCAATAGGCCTGTAATCGAAAGTTTTAATTCAAAATTATTTAGGTGGGCAGCGTTCCAGTTTGAAACAACCAAGTATTCAGGGAGAGCAGCAATGTTTATAGCATACTTGAAAAATATTATTTTTGGAAATTTTGTAGAATTAACTTGAATCTCAGACAAAATTGTACATTAATGTAGTGCAAAGTACAAATTGCAGGATAACTCAGTTTCATACAGGGGGCAATTTGGAACGTTTACAGCTGTAAATCAATTCAATTCAATTCAATTTATTAGCAACAAGTACACAATTAAGTCCTGAATCTTATATATGCATATGCAGGTAAAGAAGGAACAAAAAATTAATTTTAAATTTAAAGTTAAGATCTTAAGCATTAAGGGACATGTAGAGATAGACAGTGTTAGTCATTTTGTAATAACATAAGCAGATAGAGTTGATATCAACAGGTTTAATACATTCAACAGGTATCCAACAATTTTAGTTGGGCGACGAAGGAAATTTCTGGTCTGATCTTTTTCTGGATTATTTTCTACGGATGATACCTCCGTATCGAGCCACCTTCGCCATTTCTTCCTCAAGACAAGACCTAGCTCAAGTGAAATTTGAGCAGAACTCATATGAGTGTGGAATATATTACCATCTTCCCTTTTTCCCGTCGGCTATAGAATACAGCTGTTCAAGCAGAACGTGCATCAACAACGCCACTCCACCTTCTAATCCCCTTTCTACCCCGTCTCCATTCTTTTTTCTGCTAAGAGCTAAAGCATCATATAGTATTGCCTGAAGTTTGGCTTTACCGTAATGATTGCCTCGTTATGGTCGCTGGTTGTAAATGTGCTCAACTCCAGCGAGATAGCGGTGATGGCGCGCGGATTTAGAAGCGACCATGTTTGACTCAAGTGCTGGGGGGGTAACGTTTATTCGCTACTACATGACCGCTGGTGGCCTGGATTCTAAGAGTGGTGAGCGTAGTGGTGATGGTGACAGACTTCAACGCTAGGGGCGTTGGAGAACCTTGATGGAAATGCCCCGTGGTAATGGCCGTCAGAAGTAAGTTTGTCGTTCTGATTACTAGTAGCGACGCGGTAGCATTCCGTCGTCCCGGATATTAAGACACTGTTTCCCATGCCTCCTTTGCCATGGAAGGTGGAGTGGTGGACTGTACTGGAGGATTGCACTGTCAGTGACTCTTCGTATACGCGACGCCCTTGGACCCTGTAACGAAAGACACTGGGGCGAGGATAGTGGAACGTCAGAAATCTGGACGAAGCCAGACTGGCTTTTTCGCAAGACGGCATGCCGTCACTGATGGGCACCGCCAAGATTTTGAGCCGAGGAGCCTTCTGCTCAGCGCAGTGAGAAAGGTTCGGAAGAAGTCGCCTGGTTTTGGCATTAGAGCAGGTGATCGACGTTGTGAACCGAGCAGAGTAAGGGAGCCTTCAACCTTAAACTGGGTTCGTTATGCGACATTTTGGATTCACTTGAATCGGCGGAGGGTCCTGGATGTCGTTGTTTCACTGATGGCGACCCGCACCGTTGAGCCTGTAAAGCTCGAACTCAACAAGGGGCTGAGAATGGTGAATGTGTGATCACGGATTGTTTCTAGCCGTCGTCAAGTCAAAACTAGTCATCCTTATGAAGAAGAGAAGAGGCACTGTCCTAGCCCTGGTGATGGGCCGGGAGCGAGTAATAACGAAGCCGACAGCCAAGTGCCGGTAGATAATGATCGGCTCTAAATTCATTTTCGGGAAAATTATCCCGGGCCTGGGGGATAAAGCGGCATTCAAATACGCGTCTCCAGTCAGAATAATGGCCAACACCAACGGCTCTATGTGGAGCAAACGTCGCATTCTCATGAACACATTGCCGTCCTGCAGTGGTATGGGCCTGCGCATTTCAGACTGTGTCGGAGGCGGCAGCCCTCCTCATCTGGGAGGCAATCCCAATCGAAATACTTGCAGTAGAAGGGTAAGTCATCCTAAAAAGGCCGGTGTCGGGCGGTACAAAAGAAGTACAGCAGAAACATCCTCATTTTCAATGGTGATCGATGGATTGTCAAATTGCTTCCACAAATCAGATCGTAGATTGGCAGCAAACACGGCGAAGCTACTTTCTCAAGCCGTTCCTTGGCGGCTATCTCCATAAGGCTGGTAAAACGGACTCACCGCGGTATTTGTATTCCGAGGATGGATGGAACGACGCCGAGCATACAGTCTTTGTTTGCTGTCACCGGACAGCATAGTTGAAGAGCAAGAGCCCTTGCAGAACATAATATTATTATGCTCTATAGAGTTTTTGAACATTTGTGTTGTTTTTTCCTTAATGTTACATTGAAATTTTACAAAAAAGTAATCAATATTTTTTTCCGATTATTTCCAATATATTGAATAAATGTAATTAATTACTTTCAACTCTGATCATTGTACTTATATTCTGTTATCAATGCTTTCCTGGAAAAAAATAATCTCCTACTTAGGGTATAATATATTTCTTACCATCTATAAAAGCAGCCAAATCAAGTAAATATTTTCGCCATTTTCGAATTACAATTTAAATCAAATCTTGGAATTATTACACTCATCTGGAATCAGTACTGAAATTAAATGTATCGAGCAGCATTCTACATCAAATTGTAACGTAGCGGAAAATTCGGCTTTAAAATCACCTATCAATGTTTCCACTTGATATCTCACCATACTCCTAAATCTAATTAATTACAAAAAATTACGAAGCAAATAACTCTCATGGCTGGATTGGCTCGTAAATTAGATATCGTCAGCAACTGTTCCCTTAAATTCTTCAAATAAATGTCAGCCGGGACTTTTTACCAGATTATATCAAGTTAAGTGATTATCAAGATTTATTTACTTTTGTCGTAAAATCACAAGATGATTTCTTCGTTCTATCTATTTTTTTTTCATTTTTCTGTTTTCTTTTTTGCGATATCCTTCGCAGGGCTTAAAGTAAATGAAGCAGAACATTATTTTCAGAGCTAAAGGAAATTAAACTGACAAGAACAGTATTTCTTTGCAGAGAAAAGTCCATTTCACTTTTTCAAGTCTAAAATTCTATTTTTTCGATATTTTACTCCACGAAAATGTTTTAATCAAGTTATGGGGTTTTACGTTCTTGGCATAAGGATTCATTTTCTCCTACAATTTTTAATAGATTTGACTAAGAGGAAAAATTCCCATGTGACCACCTCTGATTTATTCGAAATTTTGATGTAATTTTTTAGCTTCTGTGGCAGAGTTTAAAGGTGTGAAATATCCTTAAAGGGGCAAAAATTACCAAAACTGGATACAAATAATTTGTTATTGAATATTAAAAATTCTAACTGGACTTGATTGAGAATACCTTAGGCTAAAACGAGGAAATTATATGCTTGCCTTGGGGCAAATATACTTTAACACTTGTATTTGGAAAAGGAGTACAAAGGCCTAGCCTCAAACGTACTTTGATTAAGTATTATTAAACTACTAAATTTATAAACACAATAAAATAAAATTAAAAATAATTATAAATCTCAAACATAACATTAAATCTTAAATCTAACATTAAAGCAATACACATCATTTTTATAATATAAGAATGAAAGAATGCAATCCACAAAATCAATTGTTTTAGTAAGATAAATATATAATAACATTAATCGATAGAATTTTACACGCTAAATCATATTTTAACAGTGAAATGACACATTACATTCCATAAGAGGAAAAACATTTATAAAGTTCTTTAAATTGGTGCTCTGAATGTGCATTTTTACACTGCATTGGCAAGCCGTTCCATATCCTTACTGTGGACACAAAAAATGATCTCTTAGATAGAAGACAGAATCAGAATATTTCGAGTTCTCGGCGAGTTCGAAAACGTTATCGTGTTGTACAAGTAGACTGGTGTCTGATGGCTAATTATCTTAAACATATAGTCAAAATGCTGAGACAAGGTCATATCAAGTATACTACTACTATAAGGTGAGACATGATCATAGGCGAAAAACAAAACGGATACAATTATTGAAGGCCCTCTAAAGCCTTCGAAAAGCCATCGTGTCCATGCCTCAATAAAGACAATCACAATAGTTTATGAGGGGCATAATTGTTGTTATAACTAAATGTCTCTTTATTGCATTAGACAAGTCTCTACAAGTCGTCCACCACTGCCTAAGAATTCCGAATATTTTGCTCCTAAGTTTCTAACGCATCTTCAAAATATAAAGAACATTCGCTGAAACACCTTCAGTCCGAAGTGTGTGATTGGCGTACACTCTCAAGATCGCAAAAGTGGCTTAATATGGGAAGGCTAATTTTTTTTTTAAATCTACATATACATAATCTATATATATAAAAATGAATGTTTGTCTGTATGTCCTTTATAGAATCGTAAACTATGCATTTGATCATGTGATGATCTTTAGCAAAGTTGTTGTGCATGAGCCCACGAAGGTTTCTGAGTTAGTACGACCAATTTTCGACA